>JAXCGZ010021693.1:7500-33841 GCA_037179515.1 Halocaridina rubra | reverse complement strand
GGTGTGAGAGAGTAGGACGATGGGAATAAGGTGGTATGGAGAGGTGAGATTACGATGGTTTGGGCATGTGCTGAGGAGAGATGAGGAAAAGTAGGCCAAACAGGAGGTTCATGGATGTGGTGAGGAAGGACATGAGGGTGTGTGGTATGACAGAGGAGGAGGATGCAGGGGATAAGGTGTTACAGAGATGAATCATCAACTGTGGCAACCCGTAATGGGAGGAGCTGTAAGAAGATCGCAGCTGAATAAAACATTCAGACATAACTGCCACTTTCCCTTACTTTGATTTGGCTGCGTATTTCTGTGACGCCATAATAGCAGCTTGCAGCTCAACAGAATCCTTAGCATCCAGAGCTTCGTGTATCAAATGTTGGACTTGACGATTCTCTCCAACCACACCGGACATCCACCCCAGGGTTCGCAATGTCAATGCTCGTGCAAGCTGGAATGGAATAAAACTCATGATATACAGCAGATCTTGTGCATTACAAAGAGTTTTTTCTGAGAAGGTAAGGAAAAAGAAGAAAAACAAAGAGGAGAAGTAGGAGGAGGAAGAGGAGGAAAAGAGGATGATGCAGAAGAATAGGAAAATGAGATTATACAATACTACTCATACCTCTAGTATGAGAATGGGTTCTCCATTACCTATTGCCACACAGCTTGAGGGGCATGACCTATGACCTATGCCTTTAATTCATAGGTTCTGAGTTCAATTCTACAACGATAGGGGTGATGGAGGAATGGTGAAGAAAAAATTTACTAAAAAGGCTACAATAAGCTTTTAAAACAAAGGAGTCTCAAAGAAAGAAAACGGAAATAAGAAATTAAACTACAGTATATAAATGTGTGGTCATATTACAAGCCTTCCTCATATTTTGAAAACTATTTCATCAAAGTTTTCCACTCTCAAGACTTTGGAACAACAAGAACGCTGCATTAACTGCAAAATAAATGAATGAATAATATCTTACAGGATCGTTCGAATGCATAACTGTAGTGATACGGCGAAGAAACTCGTCGACGTTGATGAGTTTATCCAAGTGCCTCCCACATGACTCCACCACTTCCACGACACACACTCGGACGAAATTACTCCTGCAACAAGTACACGAAAATTGATATAAAATATATGATAATGATGGAAGTTGTACTAAAATTTATTTTCATGGAAGATACCATACTTACTGAACTAGAGGATGGCCATAAAAAGTAAAGGTCTCTATTGAAAGGCAGAGGCAAGGGACAGTGATAGCACTAGATCCTGAGTATATACCTACCATATAGCAGTGGTTCCAGCTCCCTCCCCAATCATGTGGACCCAGCAATCTCTAGGCAAAGGCTGAATAATCAGGTAGACCTAGAGGAATCTATCGAACCCAAAATTACCAACTTTAACTGGTAACAAAATGAGAAAGTGAAAGATAATCCAACTCCGGGGCAGGATCAAACCTGTGGCCAGTATATTACCAGCTCCAGTCACTACTACTACACCATAATAAGCAAAAGAATTATCTGCAGCAGGACTTCATCATAATTTTAATAAAGCTTATATTATAAAGGTTCCATATTAAAAGTACAAAGCATAGCAATTAAAATAAAGGCAATGCTGAAAGGCAACAATGCTGGTTTGAAGTTACATATATCATAACTGCTATTGGGCATACCAAAAGCAGGAGGGTATAATTATAACATGACTTCTTATTTTTCTTTTATTCAAAGAAATCAAAGAACCTCACATTACATTGGAACTGTAGTTGTAAAGCACTTCTGCAACATACTGCTTGAAGCTTTGTTTTATTATCAATCCCCTTTTGAATAGGGTTGGATACAAAGAGGTGAGACTGGTACTTAAGCCTGGATGCCCTTCGTAATGCCTTGCGGTGGGCTGAACCATGGGTTTGTCATTCCCGAGTCAGGTGCTCTAACTACTGAGCCAATGCAGCACTGACAAAGATACATACGTACATATAACATGGTTGCTATCCCCCTTGTAAGGGGGTGGCCGAGTCAAGGCCCACACTTTCACCGAAAGCTCATACTGTCTATTAAGATACACTTACCCAGGTGTCTCTTGCCGGAAGACTTCGGCCAATTTGAGAAGAGCCGAGTTAATGAGGATGGGAAAAGGATACCGCTCAAATAAAGCTGGAAATTTGGATATAGCCTCACACTGTTCCCCTGTTCTTGAGGATTTCAGACCTGAGTTAAAAAAAAAAAAAAAACATACATTACAACATGCTTTATACATGTCAGTTATACATAAGGCATAATAAATTAACTCTGAAGCAATATCACATACATCACACCATATATCTAGAGAAATTATGCTAAACATCTGGGAAACTGAACCTATGTCTCTGGCTAATTTTTCAAGCAAAACATCATACCAACTGAACTACTACAATGCATAAAAAATCAGCATATCATGCAACCAGTACAGTATATATATATATATATATATATATATATATATATATATATATATATATATATATATATATATATATATATATATATATATATATATATATATATATATATATATATATATAGAGGAGCCTCTGTATCTTAGAATCATCTGACAATCATGGAAACTTTGCTGGGACTTTTGGAAGTACAATTTTGCTGGCGCTCCTCAAATGAGTGAGATAAAAATACAGGACACTGAAAACAATATCTAAAACAACTTAAAAAAAGAACAATAAATTCAATTACAAATTCGTTTTTTAATTGGGACGGGTGAACTAATCACCCTAACCAAACCAAACATAATACTCTTGGCAAGAGATCTTTTCTCAACTGGAGCTGTGCAAGTAAACATTTACCGAGATGAGACAAGTCAGTAAATATATATATATAAAAAAAAACTAGGAATTGGGGTTGTCTTAAGAGTGTAAAATTCTTTCAATTATATAGATAAATGAACTTACCTCGATCCAACTCCAGCAGGGCTGAATTACCATCCTGATCTTGGTCACCTAAGCCAATGTCGGGGAAGGATATAGGACGCATTAATGTCGAAGCCATTATAATTCGGTATAAGAAACCATCCAATAGCGAAATTAAAACAAAAATTCACTAACAAAACGGAAAATAGCCAATATTTGATACTCGGCGAAGAGTCGCCGTCCGTTACCCGACTGGTGTTTGTTTATGTTTATATGACAAACAATGAAGGGTCAGCCTTTATATCTGAAATTTCTAAATAAAAAAAAAAAGAGTATTTAGAAGGACAGCCTTTATATCTGTTTTCCCCTCTGATTCAAGACTGACACTTTACCATCAAATTATTATACTTTTTGCTTTGCTTTGCCAAAAGTTTCTATTGAATTCCAGTGATAGCATTAGATACAATATATATATATATATATATATATATATATATATATATATATATATATATATATATATATATATATATATATATATATATATATATATATATATATATATATATATATATATATATATATATATATATATATATATATATATATATATATATATATATATATATATACTATATATATATATATATATATATATATATATATATATATATATATATATATATATATATATATATATATATATATATATATATATATATATATATATATATATATATATATATATATATATATATATATATATATATATATATATATATATATATATATATATATATATATATATATATATATATATATATATATATATATATATATAATTTTATGTCACTATTAATTCTCATTTGAATGAAGTGGACACAGACAAGATGGAGCTGGGGTATCAAGACTGGATGCCCATCCTAACGCTCCACAACAGTCTCGGGCTAATAAAATTCACCAAGGTATTACAACATCTCTGTTGTCATATTTGAACTATTGTCTATAATAAGTGTAGCCCTTTTGGTTGTGTAATACTCTAATATAGCTTTTAAAATATCATGAAGATATTGACATATTTCCCCACTGAAGTTATGCCTGCTTGAGGCCAAATTTTTCTTCTTATTTTGTTTCTAAAGAAGAGAGATACTACTTAATATTCTAAATTACAAAAGTTTTTCAAGCGTCTTAGGTGAAATACTCATAAAACATGCCAGGGGGCCGAGTTAGCTCTGTGGTAGAGCTCCCAAGTTGGGAGATTATACGTGTATCACTCAGGGTTCTAATGTTCCATCTCTCTACGAAGCTTTCCTTGTAGAAGAAGAGATGTTTATTTATGGAACAGTATAAAGTGATTAGCCTGTTCAGCCCACTAGTGGTTAAGAGTAACCTATTCCTGGGCTTGAAAGTGGACCTTGACTGTACAGGGGCTAGAGCGCTTGGCTCAGGAAACGACAAAACCTGTGTACAAGCCAACCACGGGGAATTAGGAAGGACATCCAACCCTAATTCCCCAGCTCCAACCAGTCTGTGTCCATCTCCATTCAAACTGGGATTAATAGAGACAGAAATCGGCAGAACTATTCCTGGATCTGTAGGACAGCTACTTAATAGCATTTTGGAATTGCATACGTGAGGAGTGAAATGTATAAAGGATAATGCATGAAGTTGTAATCTTTCCATATCTTGAGCTTTCTTTATAGGATATGCTTTTATCCAGTATAAAAGCAAATTCTTTGACAGAATTCTTAAAGGCTGGTGGCTTTTGGAATTAACTGTTTTGAATGTAACCCTTTGTCTTTAATTAGTTAAGAGGAGTGATTGAGGTGTTTGGCTAAGGGCGAATGCTTTTGCTTTGACTCGGCCATTTCCTTACAAGGGGGATTGCAGCTATTGTATGTGATTACCTAATTGTGATTACCTAATTGTGTTTACGGGAAAGAACCCAAAGCTCGTATCTTCCCTGCTCCTGATCGGTTCCATTTTATACTTAGTGATACTTATCATACCTGTCCTTAAAACTATGGATTGAGATAGTATTAACTACCTCCTCGCTTAGCGAATTCCAATTATCAACTACTCTTACACTGAAAAAGTATTTCCTTACATCCTGCAAAGAAGTTTTCTTACGAAGCTTCAAACTATGACCTCTAGTTCTAGAGCCAGCAATATCAAAATATCGATCCCTATCCACTCTATCATAACCATGAAGGAATTTAAAGACTGTCACCATATCCCCCCTCACTCTTCTAGCTTCGAGTGATGGTAAGCTTAATTCCCTCAGCCTCTCATCATAACTGAGATTGCGTATTTCTGGCACCAGTTTCGTGGCATGTCTTTGAACTTTTTCAAGCTTAGCTATGTGCTTTTTCAAGTGTGGATTCCAAAAGGGGGCTGCATTTTCGAGTTTTGGCCTCACATAGGTTACATAAATATTTCTGAACATTTCCTTGTCCATGTGCCTGAAGGCTACCCTTACATTTGATAAGAATGCATATGCTGCCCTTACTATGCCATTTATATGTATTTCTGGAGACAAATCTGCCATTATGTTTACTCCTAAATCTCTCTCATTTTCTGTCTCTTGAAGTTGTACTCCAGCCACCGAGTAGTCAAGCTTAGGCCTTCTTGCACTTGTACCCATTCCCATTACCTTACATTTTGAAGTATTGAATTTCATTAGCCACTTTTCTGACCACTCAAGCACATTATTTAGATCCTCCTGTGTATGTATGCTTATGATGTGAAGAAGTGTAGGTTCTCGACGTGGTTAAAAATAGCTCCTACCATTGCCTAGTAGTCTCCATGGCAAAATGGTAGCGTCCTCGACTCTGAGGCGGCAGGTCGAGGGTTCGCGCCCCGTCACGGACTGAGGCTAGTAAGGGCATACACTCAGGGTAACGATTACATCTGCCAAAACAAGTCCTTCGCAAGAAGGCAACCGTCCTAGCCCTTGGTAGAAAAGGGGGTTCGTGACGTAAAACCGAATCCATTGTCTACTTTCTGTCGTATTGTGATAAAGGATCAATGCACAAATTAGCATCTTCCTGAGCAATCACATCTATCAAGTTCTGTTTATTTTTCAAAAGGCTAGATCCATATCTAATAGGAAATTATATATATCTTCTCCAGGATTTCTAATCTTGAGTGCATTTTATATTTATTCTCTAAAGGTGGCAGGATTTCCTGGTGGAAATGGTAGCTCATAAATTTCTTTAAGAAGGAGAGCTCATTCTTTAAATGCTAGGTTAGGTTAGGTTAGATGAGGCTATGCAAACCTACATTACACATACTGCACTATATCATGCTGTTGCTTATATGGTGATATTGTTTGCATTGTTTGAATTTGATGAAGGCTAAAGAAACCGAATTTGGCCATCCTATTTTCATGAACAATGAGTGAAAGGTTATCTTTGAGAAAACTTATATACTGTGTTCTTTATAAGTTAAAAGGGTTTCTTCTTGGCATGTCAAGTTCTTAGGAATAGTGCTTCCAACCTCATTGTCACCTTCCACCAGGTAGGTCTTCAGTCAGTTTATGTCAGCCTCCTCCAATTGGCCAGATCATCATTTCATTCTAAGGCTGGTGATGTAGTCCTTGAGCAGATATTATTCACTACTGGCTGGTGGGGCCTAACATAGTTTCACAGCTGTCGTTTGCACTCCCCAAGGGGTACTAGAAGGAATGAAAAACTGCGCTCCAGTTTGTATTCATGGAGGGGTTAAATGTAATACTTTCAGACAATATCTGTAACACATTTCTTGCCGTATTCTAACTGCATCTCCTTCTGTAGATACTCTACTAATCTATATTTGTATATACCTCATAATAGTGTTCACATTCATTGTTCCTAAACACCACTTCTTAAGTCACAAAGAGTATATCTTAAGACAAAGATCTGAGAGCAAAAATGTGGTCTGTATGTACTGCAACTGTGCCATATTAGTGGCGAGGTTAGCTCATGGCCTTTTTTGTTTACTTGTCTTTATAACCAGTCCTATGATAGTAGGTGAAAGACATGATAGTACATTTTAAGAGATGTAGAAGTGAAAAGAAGTGCCTCTTGTATCTATCTAACATCCTCATCTCCTGCTTACAGCTTTGAAATGGATTCAGGAGCAGCATTATTTCAAATGTACCAATGAATTCATTAGTGAAGTACTGGGTGTACAGTACTGTATAAAAAAACAAGGTTACATTACTCAAACTTTTCAGCAAGGCAGACTTACAGAACCATCTAGGTATACAGCCAGTCTGAATTGAAACAAAATTTCTCTTAAACAGCATTTATTGCTTAAAACAACGTAGTTATTTACGCTATACAAAATTCTTGATCTCCTAAATGTCCCTAGATGGTGCCTAATGGGAGCGCCAAGTACGCGCCGTGACGGTCGCACAAGCTGAAGGAGTGATTGATGTAATTCCTTCCTTCCCATGCTGTAAGGCTTGGGGATACGCCCTACAGTCTAGGTAGAAAGATCGGGTTCATCTACAGACAGCGACCACTTTCCTATTTTTGAATACCATAACTGCTCACGAAAAGTGGCCGCTGAATAGCAAACCGAACCGAACTCTCCCGTTTAAGACTCACAGTACTGGGCAAGCTGAAGCGCACACACCTAATTGGTACATTCAGGTTGGGCAACAACAGATATTAATTTTGCCAGTAACGTTTCAAACGACAGAGTCCAGCGGTGATTTGCTGCTACGGGTCCAGGAAGCACGTACAATATATATAATTATATTCTCCGCTATTAAACCTCTGCATTGGGAGAACTAGGAAATTATTTGAGCACTGAGGTTCCATCACGTAGCATACTTGTTTTAACAGAGATAGCTTTTTATTATTCAGGTTTTTTATATGCAATAATTTCAGTTATGATATCATGTAGAATATATCAAAAGCCCACTATTTTCATGCGCTCTACTGGAAGAAATAATTTAAATAAATACAGAATATTATGAACTAATGCACAAGGTAATTAAGTCAATGGAGACTTCAGCATAAACACAGCATATTCATAATGTTTGTCTGCGAAATATACTGAAATAACGTACAAGGTAATTTTACCAATGGAGACCATAACAAAAACTTGGAATAGTCATAAATTCTGTCTGCAAAATAGAATGAACTAACATACATGGTAATTCTATCAGTGGAAACTTCAACATAAACTCGGAATATTCATAATGTTTTCCTGTGAAACACAGTGAATTCATGTACAAGGTAAGTCTATCAATGAAGACTTCAACATGAACTTGGAATATTCATTATGTTTGTCTGCGAGATATAATGAAGTGATGTGCAAGGTGATTCTATCATTGGACATCAACATAAACTAAAAATTTTCTTAATTTTTGCATGGCACAGTATAATGAAGTTATCAAGGCATCTAATGACGCAATTCTCAATATAAAATAGATGACTAGGAAGAATATTGTTGAGAGCATTTACATAGCTTATAATTGGAGAGAACAAAGAGGATCTGAGATCATTAACCTACGATGCTGAAAACAATGCATACTAGTGTATGATTTACTCAAACAACATAACAGAAAAGCTAAATTTCAATTAATAAGATACATAAAAGCTATAACTCAATTAAAAACATACAGTAAGAGCAATATCTCAATTAAAAACATACATCGAAAGCGAAATTTCAATTAAAAACTGAAATACAATATAGATATTTAATACATAACCAAAAATTTCCATTATGCAGTATCCATAGCTATATATTTGCGAAAAAAAAGCTACAAAGAACGCTGCACAAAAAATCTATAATTCTTTTATAGAAAAAAAATGAAGGAAATTAGAGATGAGAGATTTATATCTACATATATACCTATTATAGTTTCAAAAATTCACAAACCAAATTTAATTTGTTATATTTCTATATGGAAGTAACTTCACAATAGATTCCTGAACCAAAGTATTATCTAAATGTCAAGAAATTTATTAAAGCAACTTCTGATTAATGGTTACAAATAATTTGACAGAATTGAATAATTGAAGATTTGGATATTAAAATAATAATAATAATAATAATAATATTAATAATAATAATAAAAATAATAAAATATAAGAACAATACAATCTTATATTAGATAGTATCAGCTCTTTGCAGATACAAAGAAAACAAAAACAGCAGATAAAAACAAGACAGAGAATGCAGATACAATCAGTTCTTTACATATCCCAATAAAAAGTTTTACAATTACATCATATAAGGCATATCATAAAAGTGTGTTACAACTTCTCTTTTCAAAATTAAAATCTTTTATATCATTGGGACCATGAGAATTCTTGCAGAGTACTGTAAAGTACTGAGAGGGGCCTTTGGTAGCACAGTGGTTAGAACGCTCGACATGGGAGGTGACAAAATTGGGTTTGAGCCCTTTGCATGGCATTAGGAGAGGTATCCAGCCTCAATTCCCCAGCTCCCACCTGTCTGTGTCGACCCCATTTGAATGAGGATTAATTGTGACACAAAACGGCAAAGAACAACTGTATAGATCTGCAATAGAGTCTTAACATTGTACAGCAACTAAGTGATGCAAAATGTAATTCATATGTAATTTGTATGTAATTAACATGTAATTCATATGTAATTTATATGTAACGTAACTTACAAAATTGTATTTATCTGTATTTTAGATCTCCAAACATAATAAAAGATTATTCATGACTGTGTTTGAAATGGCCATTACAGTGCTCAACAAAGACTCTAGAGCTTTACTTAATAATTGACAACAAACAGTAATAAAATATGATGCTTTTCTATAACACACAAATAAATAATACGATAACAGCTTGGTATAAAAAAAAAGAATAAACAATTAAAAATAATCAATAAGAAAATCAAGGTCAGAAATTATCTGATATACAGCCCAGGATAATCTAGACTAAATCAAGTACAGGCGAGAAAAACACTGAAGATCGGGTCAAAACTGAAACCAAACGAAACTAGAGATATCCTTCTGCTGTCTCAAAACTGAACCTAAACCACACTAAACAAATATTCTTCCACTGCATCAAAACTGAATCCAAACAAAACTAAAAAGATTTTTTTCTACTGTGTCAAGAGAGACTCCACACAAACTTAAGCAGATATTCTTCTCATGTGTCAAAACTGAATCCAAATGAAACTAAACAGATATTCTTCTTCTACTGTGTCAAAACTGACTCCAAAGGAAACTCATCAGATATTCTTCTACCGTATCTAGAAGTTATTTTCCATAAAACAAGTTTCTACCAAACAAATATCCTATATTAACAAATCTAATTCTAAAATATAAAGCCCTGTTTTTAGCATTTACAGCATACATGGTTATAAGTTTCACACCACAACAGAAGACTAATTCTAGCTAGGCATAATGGCAATATCTTCATTGCCCTTTAATACTGATTACATTGTAAATTTGTCATTATATAAAGAGATATATCGTTTAATAATCATGATGAAAGACAGATCTGAAAGAAATAAACTACTTCATATCCTTATTCTTCTTTTCAATTTACTAATCGTAAGAATATTAACTAAAATTAGTTTTCAATGTCAGCTAGAATTAGTTTTCTACTCACTCAAGCAAAAAGGAATAAAAAACTATAAATAAAGGCATAAGGGATTACATCAACACAAGGACTAAATGGCTATCAAGCTTTCAATTCTTCCTACGTTCGTGTATTTCTTCATTTCAATATTGTAAATAACTCGAGTATTGACAGCAGTCATTCCCATTTCGTTTTTTTTAATGGTAAGCAATAATTAACTAATTTCCTTCATATCACATTCCTGTTAATGACTAGATTATTGACATTTAGCGTTATATAAACGGTAAATGGCTCAAAGAAAGCTGCATCATGTGAACATATACAGCAATGGTTGACAATATTCCATGTACATAATGTTCTTACACTCCAAGCAATTATGTACTTCCCTATTTGTGATTATTTGACTATGAAGGGAAAACAGGAGAAAACGGTGTAACTTAGCGTTCACGAGTGTATTTATTTATTTTGAGGATACTTGGATAAATATACTCGTAAGTGCTTAGACACTTTGTTATATCTAGTTTTCCCTTCGTAGTCAAATAATCCAATTTACAGTACTCATATACTTCTCTTGAAACAGATTCCCTATTTGTATTTACCTATAGAGCCTTATGATCATGGCTCCATAGCTTATGGTTGGTTTATCCAATATATCAATCCACAGTCTGCTATGACTATATGGGAATAGGTATACAAAAACTGACTTTTCCAGGACTTAGTAATCCTTATTCATAGACTCATAACATCGTACACTCTGCCAATTCATTGAAAGATTACGAAACAACAAAACACAACACGTAACGAAGTAAAGCGTATTACGCAACACGTCTAGAGGTCGCAGAGTTTCACATTAAAGCAATACAGTTAATAAATAGATAGTTTTTTTTACAGTATACTCAGATGGATTCATTTTGATTTTTTCTTTTTAAAACAGTTCACAAGTACACCAGGCTGGTAATATATGGTCACCTCAAAGTTCAAACATAAAGTTTTTTACAAAAGATTTTTGGTGTTGTGTTTATTTCTTATTATTATATATGACGTTCCTTAATACTGTATGCAAAAAATTATATACTTTGTCTGTGTATATATATATATATATATATATATATATATATATATATATATATATATATATATATATATATATATATATATATATATATATATATATATATATATATATATATATATATATATATATATATATATATATATATATATATATATATATATATATATATATATATATATATATATATATATATATATATATATATATATATATATATATATATATATATATATATATATATATATATATATAATGTATATCAATTCTAGTCTGAAAGGGGAGAAATTAATATATAGTAAAAATTTTATGATAATAACAAAAATAATACTACAGTATTAAGAAAAATGTTCAAATGATTAAAACGTACCCGACACTTGCAAGTTAACACTTTAAAAGATAACCAATACTGGAGGATACCCAAAATCGGAGGAAGCGCTTGTGTTTCTTAGCAGTTAAAGGTACCATGGCATTTTTAGGAAAAACCAGTACCCGTAACCTATTTAGTACCATTTAAAACTAGCCGCGAAACTTTCACAGCGCATGGAGTCTGTGATGATAAAAAACCGAAAGAACGGAACACGAGAAAAATATGCAAAATGAAAGATGGGCCTAAGCAATGATTTGCATAAGACATTTATCAATATTACTGACAAATTAGAAACATGGTGGGGCGAAAACAGACATAACGCAATACAGACATGCTATATTAGAGACATCATTTGCAATTATACAATGCGTAGTATTATTTTGTCTTTCCTAAAAAATAGTTCTTGAAATTTCTGGGGTAATGTAAAATGAAGCATGAAGCTAGCTCCAAGGGAATGGGTGGGAGCAGGTTATGCTAGGAAATAGACACATAAAAAAAGTATATCGTATAAGAGATAAAAACAAGAAGCATATCTCGCACTTGAGCAATAGAGATAATTGTATAAATAAGCATCTATTGCTCATTTTGAGATAGAGAGGAAGACTGAAAGACATCAAAAATGACATATAAAGTGATGTCTACCAGATCCTCAGCACGAGTCCTTGATGACACACAGACTCGTAAATCCTATCTCGGTGCTTAACCAAACCATTTCTTATTGAGCATAAACCTCAAAACCATATTCAAATTTATATATAAATGTACTTAATAACTATTTTTATATATGTAAACATATGAAAGATGTCACTAAAGTTGCATCTATGAAAAACTACAAATATCTATGCTGCCTCCTGATAGTCTCTTATCTGCACATTAATTTCTCAATATAATATGATGTGTCAAAAGAGGTACAATACAAGCTTTCATAACACTTCTTCTTCAAAACATTTTTGGGGAACATATCAGGATGTCTTTCATAAAAAATCATATACATGTTGTGTTTTGTCAGTGTTTTATCACTGCGTGGCCTCTCTCATGGGGCCACCGATTTAAACATGCACTCGTACACGCACACACGCAGTATCATTGTATGCCTACACTGTACAGGCGTATATATCTTTATATTGACTCAGCAAACACTTAATAACTTAATATAGTAATTGGTGAAGGCAACCAATTGCACACATTCAAATATTATGTCAATAACAATCATTCAAGGAATCTCAAGTTGCTATATCTTTCATTTATTTTTTTTGAGCACAACTTCACCTTTACGGAAATAACTCTGAATGGCATTAATGATGCAAGGTCATTCTTGGTGCGGTGTCAGGACCTCTGGATTTCAAATAAAAGAAGAGCCATACAGAGCATTTAAAAAAAATCTTTCTGCTTTTTCAGATTCATAATTAACATCATATACAGATAAGAAGATTCCCAGTATTGGAGTAAAATATGTTTAATATATCTCCAAATGATTTTTTTTTTATCAATTACATGAGCATTTTCAGAGCATATCCTAGTTTGAGGGATACCATTATAAAACATTTTTGTATAGTATCAAGAAAACGACCATTTTCAGAATATTTTGCAAAGTTGGAGTGGCATCATTAGAAAACATTTCTCTTCTCAACCAAATAAGCATTTTCTGAACATTTCCCAATGCCAAAGGGATACAGCTATAAATAATTTATATTGTGTTAACCACATGAGCATTTCTAGTGGCCACCATTGCTATATTATTACATTTCATACATTTCTGAGTCTAGGCACTGCCGCTTCACGTAAGGCAGTGCCAGAGCTTGATGGCGCAGAATACTGATCAACACAAAGTACAAATACAGAATAGAACTGGCACCATAACTGTTGTTACATCATATTTTGAACTCATATTTTGCCTTTTAAAATGCTAATACTGCAAAAAGCATCCCAAGTAAGGTACTGCAATGAACGAGTCTCTCTTTTCTTCAAAACAAAGACAAGAGAGAACAAGAGAAAATACTGAGTAGTATGAGTGACATTTTTTCTTCTGTATGTAAAACATTTCTGCTTTTCCATTTTGTGTTATACACGTAATAATCTCCTGGATTAACTCTTTCTTTTCACTTGCCCCTATAGGTGTCAATAATCTTATCTTGATCAACATATTCAAATATATGAGGGGCATCCATCAGGATTCCAATCGTCCCAGCTGTGGTGATTAGAAAGAATATGTATAACTGAAGACGATCGATGACCATAGCTACGTATTTCCAGTCCTCACGAATCTGGAAAAAAAACCAAGGAAAATGTACAACAAAGATGATTTATGCCCATTGCTACATACTTCCAGTCCTTGAGAATCTATAATAACAAGCAAGAAAATGTACAACTGACAATGGTTTGAAGAATTTCCAGTCCATACGATTCTGTAACAGTCAAAGCAGACATACACATTCACAAGAAGCTACTATGCCTTGATTACTCATCTTAGCTCCTCGGGATAAATGGTTGCCACAATTTCCCCCACAGGGCAAGCAGGGCAAGTATTTTCTTCCACTAGGCAGTTGTAAAAGCAAATAAGTACCATACAGTGAATTGAACACAGAATACAGTATCCCATTAGCTATAATAGTTCTAAAGAAGATATAATTTTTTATTTTCCATATAAATGGAGGAAAAGATAAGAATTTTAATAATAATTAAAAATTTTGGCCTAAACCAGTGGTTTTCAACATGCTCATGACCCCCCATTCCATTTTCTCCCAAGAAGCAGTAAAAATAAGAGAAATGTAAACATTACACTAACAAAAAATTATTAGATCTATATTTGCACTGCAGCCTCAGGTAGAGTCCCTGTGCGTATCGCAGACAGGGACTTGCACCTGTGAAATCTTAAATAACCCATTACAGATTGGAGAAAACAATTAATACTGCAGCCCCCTTAAATTCTTCACATGGTCCCCATGGAGGTATTGGCCCAAAGGTAGAGAAATACTCTTTCAGTAAAAAAAAAAAAATCAAAATGGGCCCCTAAGAGTAAAAATTTCAGAATTTCATGAATTTATTATCAACTGTCCCAGAATTAGAGAATATTGCAATATCAAGTGATATATAAATTTTCTGATGTATTTAATTTGAAATCCTAATGACTTTTGGATCTTGTAATGAAGAGTAATCCCAGGATGTCCTAGGATAAAGAATATCCAAAAGGAAAATCACAGAACCTGACCTAACTGCATAGAGCTTGGATATAGAAATATAAAAAATATACAATCCATGCTTTATGGGTTATAAAGGTGGACACAGACAGACTGTGGCTAAGGACAGCCCATAAGTGGTCTTGATTGCAATTAATTACAAAAAAATAGGAGGAGTGCACCCAGAACACCCAAAATTTCAGCATGAGTGCGAAAGGAATTTAAGGCATTATTTACTTTACACTTTGTTTTGGAGATTACTCATATATACAAAGTCCGTTTTTCCTTACCTGGATATATTCATCTTCATTCCGAAGATGTTCTGCGATGAATTCTACAGCCTCCGTGGCTTTATACGCCTCTGGAGTCATAAACAGCGAGTCTGAACTCTCAGACTCGCGTCGTGGCATCTGCAACAGGGGAGACTGCACGGTTATGATAAAAACTGCCCTAATATAAAAGCATTTAGGAAAAATAAAAACAGTCATAATGCAAAAGTCATAAGTTGAAAGAAAGGAAAATATCAATAGTCATAAAGCAAAAGCCATAAGACAAAGGAAACATTTAAACAGTCGTTATGAGTGTCATATGATAAAGGAAAAATATTAACAGTTGCTATGGTTGTCACAAGACTGAGGAAATATATACACAATCATTATGAAAAAGTCATAAGACGGAGGAAAAATGTAATCTGTTTTTAGAGAAAAGTTATAAGATGAAGGAAAAATATAAACAGTCATTAAGTGAAAATCAAGGGACGTAGGAAAAATAAAAACAGTCAAGTGAGAAATAAGAGAAAGGAAATATATAAATTGTCGTTGTGCAAACGTCAGAAGACGAAGGCAAGTTATACACAGTCGTTATGTGTACGTCATAAGATGAAGGAGAAATATAAACAGTCATTATGTGGAAGACATAAGACAAAGAAAAAATATAAATGGGCATTATGCATATCAGTAAACTAAGGAAGAATATTAACAGTCGTTATGTGAGAGTCATAAAATGAAGGGAAAATATAAAGAGTTTTTATGCAAGGCACAAGATGAACAAAAAATATTAACAGTCGTAATGTGAGTCATAAAATAATTGAAAGTAGCATACTTTTCAGAGAGGTGCATTTCAAAATGCAAATAATATTACTTGTATTTGAATGTTACATAGTTTATACAAACTTTTATACATACCAATAGCAAAAAAAAAATAATAATAATAATAAAAATAAGAGTAATTATAATAAATATAATAATAATAATAACAAAAATGATAATAATAATACTAATAATAATAATAACAATAATAATAATAATAATAAATACTGTATATATGTTCTATGCATCACAATTAGTCCCTATGATATTGGCGGGCACACAAAGACATATTGGAGCTGGATGACAAGCAGGGAGAGAGAAATCCACAATAGTCCTTCCTGCATCTCAAGGGAAATTAAAAAAGGGGAAAGGGAGGAATGGGCTTGTAAATCCCATCATCTATGAAGCTTTGGTCTCTGCCAATATTTAACTGGCAAAAGAGTGATGACGCAGAGGGTACGACGATGCCCTGTTCAAGAGGAATTAGCTGTGGGCACCCTGCCATCTTTAGTGAAGCATGGCACTGTTGTTTGCTGCATTAGGTGTCACAATTAATCCCCATTCATATGCGAGTGGACACAGATTGGCTATGGGGAATTAAGGCTGGATGTCCTTTTTAATACCCCACAGTGGGTGTGAACAAAGTTTTGTCATTTCCTGAGTCAAGTGCTCTAGCCACTGCACTATGGCAGTCCCTGAGATATGGCACTGAGGGCTCAAACATGGGTTTGTTACTTCCAAAGTCAAGTGCTCTAACTACAGCGATAAGGTGGTCCCCGAGGTATGGCACTGTTTTGAAAATAAACATCAAATAAATATAAACTCAGGGGAATATTTCCTTGAATAATAATCCTAAAAAAGGACTCACCTCTCTATTAATTTTGCAGTTTGGATGATGAAGGCTAGACAACTCCATGTGTTCTATCTTACTGGTCGTCTTGTCTAGTTCTGGCGATCCATAGTGATGATGCGGAGGGACACCAGCTGTGAGAGGGAGACGGAGAGTGTTGGGCAAGGTGGATGGGACTTGAGGATCGCCAGCTGCTGCAATATATCAAACAACCAAACCCGATTCTATCCTCACTTGTATATGATAATTATATTCACAGTTAAAAAAAAAATGAGGTAAGACGTTCTAATAGCTTGTGATTATTATGAGGCATTTTAAGACGTTATCTAGATATGATTAATGCCTACGTCTAAGTAAGGCTCTGATCTTTAATGGGTTTAAAGGTATTCTTTTTGGTTTTAAAAAGTTAAAGGGTTATCTTTAAGTTTTTCTTTTGATGTTATTCAGTTTTAAGAATTTATAAGTTTAAGAATTGAGATTTATGAAGCAGGTAGAGAGAAAGCATCTAGAAATACGTAAATGGGACAAGCAAGGTAGATTTCATAAATGTAAATGATTAGTTAAATTAAGCATTTAATGATTACTAATTACCAATTTACTTGGGTTTTACTGGTAAAGCACTTTATTTTTTTAAAATTATCTACTTACTTGGGCGCTCATTCATCCAGTGTAATCGAGTCTTTCTCGGTCTCTTCATGAATAATATAATGGGAAGATATTTCAGAAATGCCAATCTGATCCAGTTTGGCATGCGATGCGTTCGAGGACCTCTGTAAGTGTGAAATTAATTGTCGTTACTTCCTAATAAGGTGCGACGAGACATCATAGTTACTTTAAAAGCATGCAATTACTCCAGATTTAAGTATAATTGTACTTTACAAAATAAACTTTGCTAGGGTATAAGGACAGGGTATAAAAAGACGGTGTAGTTAAAAGCGTGCAATTCTTCCAGATTTTAGCATACTTTAGTTCAGCATATGCAGGAAGTATTTTTCAAACCCCTAAGATTAATTATCACAAGTTCTTATAAAAATAATTTTTCAAGGGTGTAACGACCGGGTATAACAAAATATTGTTGCTACATTAAAAGTGTGAAATGATTCCAGATTTAAGTATGCTTTAGTTCAGCATAGGTAGACTGAATTTTTCTAGCCCCTATGAGGGTCTGACTTTAACAACTTACTACATACTGAGCTTTACTACGGTTTAAGGAGACGGTATAACGAGACATCAGTTACATTCAAAGCGGGTAATTATTCCCAGATTTAAGAATACTTTAGTTCAGTGTAGGTAGACTGCACATGTCATTCCCTATGAGGACCTGACAATCACAACTTACTAGAAAATGAACGGATCTTGTAAAGATAAGTCACTGAACCCAATGCAAAGTTGAATAACCTCATAAATTGCTTGGTTAGGTTAGGCTGGCTTTTGTGAATTGCTTTGTTAATACGAATAACTTTAAGAGGACCCTGAGGTTACTCCTCTTTAAAAGATAAACTTTTCTGATATGATGCCATATCAAGCTGAAGCCAGCAGGGTGGCCACAAATGAAAAAATAAAAGAAGAGGTCTTGAGGTATAATCATACTCTGCCAAACCTCATCTCCTTCATTAGGTGCTCTGTGGCATGAAAAATAAAACTTCCAAAGAGGATGGTTTTCTAAGCCCTCTATTATTATATTCCCTTTAATCGGCTTATGACAGAGAGAACACGAATGAGATAAATTGTCTGGGTAACCGATGCCTCTCCCAGGTTCTTGTGCCCCGTGACGGACAAGGGTTGCTTATGGCAGATCAATTCAAGCTATCAAACATACTGAATTATGAAAGACTGTAAATGCTGTCCCATTTAGTTGAATTTTACTACAAGCAAAGGAACATGGTGGTAATCAGCCATATTCTTGTCCCACATACCAGGAGAAAGAAAAAAATGCAGTGCATGAGAAAAAGATCAAATGAAGTATGGGAGGTAGAGGACCTTAATCTTTTAAACAGGATAGAACCCCCCAAAACTCACTTAAAATAATATAAATAAATGATAAATTACTCACCTAAAATTCCAGTTTATAATGACAACAGTGACTAGAATAGAAACTGTGTTCATGACGAATGTGAAAAGGAGATACTTGGCAATCAGCGGCAGCACGAGGGATGTCGGCGGAAGGATTTTTGACACCAGCAACAGGAACACAACCAGTGAGAGCAAAATAGATATACCGAGCGTCACCTGAGGATTGAGAGAAGGATAATTGTTTGAGTTTTGTAAGCCAGGATCAATGTTGAGCACGATAGACCAGTGTGTAACCCATCAATCCGTGAAAATTGCTTAACATGGTAATTGCTTTACATGGGTTTCACATCTCAAAGTTAAACTCAAGTGTGGGACTGGGAGTAGGACTGTCATACTAGTATGATCACCAGGTTTGGATCACTTTGTTTTCTCCTCAACTTTCTGCCAGTTCAGCAAGACTGATTCTTGGCTTACTTTGCCTTCGGGGTCGTTGAGGTACTCAGGGCACTACACGACTACAACGTGGTGATCTACCAGATATATGAGAGTAGGACCTGTTTACAGAAGGAAAAAATATCTACTGAATCTAAAGAAATATCAGCATGATGGTCAATGAGAAAAAGAGGGAAAATGGAAGAACAAATAAAAGAGCAAACATATTTTGTATAAGTAAAACGAAATTTAATATACAATTTTAAACAGTTCTTTATCTGTCACTTTTAGTCCCCATTTGGAATTGAAAAAAGATGTATTAAAGCTGAGGAATTAAGGCTGGAGGTCTGGCAATTGCCCTGCCAGTGGCTTCAAAGCAGGTCCTTCAATTTCTAAGTTGACCACTGTACCTGTTAAGCTAGAGTAGTACCCATAATAATACAAAGAATAATAATGGATATATTACATCAGATAAAATGGATGAATGATCAAAAGCTATAACCCCCCTTTATGGGGGGTTGAGTCAAAGCAAGAAACTTGACTCTTTGAGGGAGGAATAAACACTGGAAGGGATTCCCAGTTCTCTTGCTCTGCCACAAGTAGTCGACTTTTACGGAACACAGGAAAATACAGAGGAGGTATTTTTGCCTCCCTGATAGGGATTAAGTATCAAATAGCTTAAGGGATAACTGATCACAGTGCTTAAGAAGAAGTTTATCATATTTCTGAAAATATTGAAATCAACAAAGACTTTTCATTGATGGAAACAGAGCAAATTAGACGAAAGTTACAGAATATTAGTGAGAATATGAATAAAAATATGAATATGGCTAAATACAAAAGGGTTCAAATATATCAGTTGAGGAATATATCCCACTTTGAAGCATTCATCACATAAGCTTAGGCAGCACTTTACATTTAATTTGTGATATGGGTACCAAACAGCCCTTTTGAGAAATGAGAAGAGGCTGGATGATGCCTATCTTGGATGTAACACATCATCTCACACTATCAAGCACATTATGGGATACTACACTGCTGACAACAACATAGTCCAACAACACAATATACACTCCCTGAGACCTCTGGGAAAGCCCAGGATTGGTAGTGGTCATCCTAAGGGACTCAGGGCTGTTTGGCCAGGCAGATTAGGGAACAACAACAATAACAGTAACAATAAAAACAGCAACATCCACAACAGTCAATGTAGTACATTCAAATATTGAGTGTCTTTCTTCTGATAATAAAAATTGTAGGGACGAATACAAACAGAACAAGTTTCTCAGCTTATTAATAAAACTATACATATAATTTCATTATCAAGAAGCTTAATGCATCATGATATTACTATTAAAATCCTCTTCATAACACTAGTCATGCAACATAATACGGAGGAAGGAGGGAATAAGGTGATATGGAAACGATCGAGCTGCTGTGGCGACCTCTGATTGAAGAAACCAAGAAAAGAAGTTGGTTATTATTGGTAAGACTAAGATGGCATGAGCATGTGCTATAGAAGGATGAGGGGTACATAGTGAAAAAGATGTTGACGATGGAGTAGCCAGGCTGAAATGGGAATGGATGCCAAAGAGGAGGTTTATAGATGAGATGAGGGCAGACAAGATGGTGTCTGGCGTGACAAAGGCGGACTCAGGGAAAATGTTGAAATAGAAACAAATGATCTGCTTTGGCAATTCCTGATAGAAGAAGCTGGGCAGCATAGGCAAGAATGATGTGGTTAGGGCATGTGCTGATGAGAGGTGAGGGGTATGTTGGGAGAAGGATGCTGAAGATGACGCGGACAAGCTGGAGTGAGAAAGGTAGGCCACAGAGTTTATGAAAGTGATGAGGGAGGACATAGGGGTTTATGGTGTGACTAAGGAGGATGCAGGGGATAGGGTGATATGGAGATGAAGACTGAGACTGAGATGGTTTGAGCATGTGCTGAGGATGGGTAAGGGGTATGTTGGGAAAGGGATACTTAGGATGCAGTGGCCAGGTTGGAAGGGTAGAGGTAAGTCAAAGAGAAGGCATATGAATGTGGTGAGGAAGGACATGAGGATGTGTGCTGTGATGGAGGAGGAGGAGGATGGCAGTGATATTGGGATATGAAGACGACTGATCCGATGAGGCGACACCTTACAGGAGAAGCTGAAAGAATGAGAAGAAGTTGATTTACATATGTGAGACTGAGATGGTTTGGGTATGTGTTATGGAGGGATGAGGGGTATGTTGGGAGAAGTAAGCTGAGGCTTGGGAAGGAGCTGCCAAAAAGAAGGTTTATGGATATGGTGAGGAAGGGCATGAGAGTATGTAGTGTGACAAAAGAGGACGAAATATTGTGACCCCTGACTGACGAAACAGCAAGATGTAACAATTTTCAAATATAATACAATTACCTTTTCACCAGCTTCAGCAGGTAAGTAGAAAACAAGAATACATAGGAAGGAAATGAGTACTGTCGGAAGGATCAAGTTGACTGTATAGAAGAGGGTTTTACGCCTGATGGTGATGTAGAATGTAATGTCCGTTTCTGTTGGGCCACCATCATTCTTGATGACGTTCAAGAAAGCGGGTACCTGCAACGAAAACATCAGATAAGCCTGACAGAACATTCACGGTAGTACAGTGGTTAGAGGACTCGATTCAGGAAGTGACAACCCCGTGTTTGAGCCTTCAGAAGGGAGTTAGGCGAGTACCAAACACAAGAACATGAAATAAGTCTGAATGTACATCTGCAGTAGCACAGCAGTTACAGCACTCGACTCTGGCAGTGACAATCCCAAGTTCAAGCCCACTGTGGGGCATTAGGAAGGGGTTCCAGACTTAATTCCCTAATTCCAACCTTTCTGTGTCTACCCCTATTGAAATGGGAAATTAATAGCAACATATAAAATGATAAAAAAATACCAGATAGTAATACCTGAATGAGCCAGGGTGGTCCCAACCAGAATAAACTAAATAAAACAGCAAGACTTCACCTTATCTTTCCCATGCACAAAAAAAAGGACTTTGTAACCATGAAATGCAAAGTAAATAAGTCATCAAATAATACTGAATTGTATAGTAAGATGAAAACTATCACAGATTACACAAAAACTGTCACTAAACTGCAGTATTGCAAGATGGCAAAACTATATAACCTGCTATAATTATATAGCTTGCTATTAGGATGCTAATGTAATTAACAGAGCTAGACAGCTATAACTCTTGCTGAGGAAAAGTATATCAACCAATCATATTAATTTCTCTGTAGGTCATAATATACCAGTACAAGAGTATGATTACCAGCAAGTTGATGACCCTTTCAGACTGCATTATCCTCATCTTTAAATATTAATTTGTATCATTTGTGCCTGAAGAGGACTGTACCTCGGTCATAATAAAGTACAATTCCTATTAATTTGTGTTTCCTTTATGGGCCTTATCTGCTTCATATCAATATGAATAGAAAATATACAAAGGATTTAGAATACAATTTCCTGTAGAGAATATATACCATTTACATTATTTTATGATAAGCTATATTTATATTGGGAAATATTATCTGTTAATGTATACGGTTTATATGTCATATTGCATGTAGCTTATTAATCCCCATTCAAATGGAGGTGGACAATGACAGGTTGCAGCTGAGATACTACTTATCAAATACATCTAACTTTTAAATTCATACGCATTATCATGATTCAACATTTTATTTATTTCATCTTCAATACTAATGTTATAGAGGAGACATCCAGATTTTCAGTTTTAACCTCTGACAGCTTATCCCTACAAATGAACACCTAAAATAACTTTGGTAGAAAGGGGGAAAACATAATAATAATAATAATAATAATAATAATAATAATAATAATAATAATAATAATAATAATTATTATTATTATTATCATAAGTTGGGCAACAAGCTCAGAAGGATACAGTCCGAGACTATAAACCATATGGCTATATCAGGGGAAAGAACTTGGTGAGGAAAAGGAAAGAAAAAGAAGATAGACTAAATAAAAAAAATAATCATATAAAGAAGCACAACTCAGTATTGCAATACTGGTATTTCTGAGAGTAAATTCCCTCTATTAAATTAAAACCCATTCATTAGTACTGTGCATAAATTTGTGTACATGTAAATGATTTAATAGATTTTGAGGACTGAATAAGCATAATAATGAGCAAAACTCATAATCATGCCTATAATATAACCTGTTCTGAGGTTCTTTTAAATAAAAAAGTCATACCTCCACAATGTCCCATGTGCCAGATTTCCAGTAATCTGACAGATCTACAAAATCCTTGGTGTTGTAGAGTGCCAGTGAGACCTGATCTCCATTGAAAGTCCAGGATCCAAACTTCATGAGGCAAGTTTGCTGATCAAAGGGGAAGTAGGTAACATCTATGGTGCACGAACTCTGCAATAAAAGGCAATATGTGAATTTATATAGTTAATGGTTTGCAAAAGTGATACCAAATATAGTAAAAACAATAATCTATACACATATATATTTACAAAATGGCATAATTCTTCTCATATGGAGGTGGTTGTGAGAGAAAGATACAAAATGAGGGATTATAACTCCTCTCGCTTCGTTCCATTTAGTCGCCTTGTAAGACAAACAGAGGAACATGGATGAGCTATTCTTGCTCTTTCCTCACAATAATAATAATAATAATATTAATAATAATAATAATAATTCAAATGAGATGCCAAACCCTGATGACCCTACAGAGTGCCCATAACTGCAATATAAGAACTGATGTAATATAAATTCAACATACCCTGCCCATCTTCACCTCATCTACCGTGTATTTGTGGCAAAATAAAAGTAAATTACCCTGAAAGAAGTGCTAAACTCCACTGCATGTGAGATTTTTGCCGTTTTCACGGAACACTATTAGTTCCAATTCAAATGGGATGGACACAGACAGGATGGAGCTAGGGAATGAATAGATGCCCTTCCTAACATGCCACAGTGGCGCTTTAACCACTGCATTATCGCGGTCTCTCTGGTTTAGTTAACTGCAAAAATAAAATTTTCAAAAAGTTGCCTCAAGTACTAATTTTAAGAGAAGATATCGTAAGAGTTAAAGAGTAAACTTAAAAAAATAGGACCTGGAGACGGGGACTTACAAGCATGGGCTCTTTCTTGTGAGCGAACTTAGGTACACATAATTAGGTAAATATACATGATGGAGTGCTCGAGCATGAAATGTTTATGAATGCCTTGTCAGAGCAAATTCCTACTTATAAATGAGGGAAGAAGAAAACCATCAACAATGTAAACAACAACACACCCTAGCACGAGGGTCTGCCCCTCTCTTTATTTATTTAATTTTCGTGCTTTCCCTCCCAATCCTTCCCATACTATCCCCCCCTCTGTAGTGGGGACACCCTGCATAGGACTAAGAGAGTTCACTTGACGCCATCACTTATTCTCTCCACCCATCCAATCCCATTAGAAGATGTAAACAAACATGCAACATTCCTAATCACAAATTACGGAAGAAGAAAACCATTGCCATTGTAAACAAACATGTCAAATAAATAGATCTATCTATTTTTGTATCCGAAAATAACATCTAATTTGTAATAGACGCCAGAACTGCAGTTAAGACAGAAGGTTGGCAAGGCTAGGGAAACAGAGGCCGCCATATTGCCTCTATAGGGTAAATGCAAGGTCAATAAAGATGGCCTAACTATTCTCCTAATGAAAGTTCTTACATACATTGAATTCGGTATATAGCCATAGACACAATAATATGTAAACATTAGCTACTCCAATTATATAAGTAATAAACTTATCTTTAATATATTTATTAATATATTTATGTACTACTATGATTTATTGGGATATTCATTCATGAATCCATAAACAAATATAAATAATAAAGTTATTGATGTCATTATAAATAGTTTTTAGTAAGGGCATGCACTCAGGGTAACGATTACATCTGCCAAAACAAATCCTTCGCAAGAAGGCAACCGTCCTAGCCCTTGGTAGAAAAGGGAGTCCGTGACGTAAAACCGGAACAAACATGTTTTTAGTTTATTTACATTATTTTATTCTATGTAACTTTGGTATTCTCTACATATAGTAGGAAGTGACTATTTGGGATAAGGAGACCACGTGGAGTGGTCACCCCTCACTCCTTCAATTTCTGCTCCTGCTGTAAAGCAGCTGAAAAGAAGTACATACAAGAGGTATGCCGAAGAGCAGTCGCTTCAATTCTTTTGTTACAAATGTGGAGACCCTGTATGCTCTGGTATAAAGTGCAATATTATAGAATAAATACTTATATATTTATTTAATCTATTTACATATTCATGCCAAAGATTCTTGACCAATATATTTTTTTTATGATTGTGACACCAGGACGGAAAAAAAAATACAAGAAGTAAAGAGAAACAGGTATGGCAAGTGTTGTGACTTGTCAGATGTGAAGGGATTATAAGAATTGTGTAACGAATATCCAAGAATAATCGGTGTTGATGTAGGCATACAAAAAGAACCGTAACTGAAGGAAGACTTAGCATCGAACTGTCCTGAACAGTCCTATTTAAGTCCAAAAGACCTTGCAGCTGTAGTATTGTAGAGGGCGGGTGGTGCCATGGGCCAACATACTCTGTGAATGACTCAGTACGGTTGCGGTGGGGGAACTGTGGCAACTTTTTATCTCCAAGGAGCTGAGAGGAGTGTTGGAGGCATGTGTGAGCTGCATGTGCGCCTTGGCTCGGCCACCCCTCTTACAAGGCCGATCGAGAGGCACTGCATTCATTAATATGAGTATAGAAAATCTGAGTAAAAGAGAATGAATTTCTTTGCTCTCTATCCCTTACAGTCGGTTCTTACGACAAGTAGGTAATAGCAGGTATGAATTTTTCTCTATCAGGAGTAATA
>JAXCGZ010021692.1:30000-33898 GCA_037179515.1 Halocaridina rubra | reverse complement strand
TATATATATATATATCCATCAAATGTCCACTGTTTGGTTTACACCCATAGAGTAACCAATCGAGCTACCCGGTCTTACATATTAAATTATCAAAATGCCAGATTGACTCACAGCTTGCAGTAGAGAGAAAAAGAGTGTCTTTTATGCGCTAGCATCAGTCAACTCAATGATTAATGTGAGTATATCTAAAATAAAGGGAAAAAGTAAAGGAAAATTGAATTATAAGAATTCTTACTAATTCCTAATCTGCAGAAATGGCTTAAATAATGAGAAGAATTAGATTAGGAATTTTGAATCTCAGACGAACGGAATCGTCTACAACACCTAAAATAAAGATAACATCCATACAGATTCCTAATCCGTTGAACAGGATTTAATAATATGGGAAGTAGGAATATGAGAAATGTCTAATAATCAACTTATGATAATACCTAAAGAAAGAAAAAAAATTCAGCTAAATCCTAATCTGCGGAACAGAATTTCAAAATTAGGGAATTAGTGCCAGGAATGACTAATAATTAACTTAATGATCTAATGGGTTAAGGAATCGTTTGAGCAATACCTGAAGAAAGACAATATTCCAAATGATTTCACTTAATACACTTTGATAATTAAGAAATTAGGAATTTTAGGAATTTCCTTTAATTTAAGATATCCAGTCTTTGCGGTCTGTCAAAAGAGTCTATTTCGATACAAAGATCATAATCCCTCTTATAAAGGGGGGTTTACACGGTCAAACGGTTCGTCGAAGCGGTCAGACAGACAAGTGTTTGAAGTGATGTTCGAATGTGTGAACGGGGTATTTGGTTGTCGAACACGTTCGACAAACGTGTTCGACAACCAAATACCCCGTTCACACGTTCGAACATCACTTCAAACACTTGTCTGTCAAACCGCTTTCGGCGAACCGTTTGACCGTGTAAACCCCCCTTTATAAAGGGGGTGGCCGAGTTAAAGCAAAATCTTGACCCTTTGCGGGAGGAGGATAAAACTGGAGACGATATTCTGTCCCCTCGCTCCTCCCCACTTAATCGACTTTTAAGTAACGCAGTGGAACATGGAAGCGGTATTCTTGTCCTCAATCAGAAGGCAGCGAAATTAAATACTGAAGAGTAAGAAATAATGGAAGAGAATTGAAGAAATTTATCCAGTATTCATTATTACTAGGTTTAAGAAATCCATGTCAATAGTTATCTCTAAATATTTAAATCTGGATTTAGGTACGATATAGGGACTGAGGTAGCTCAAATGTGGAGAGCGCGTTTCGGGAAAAGATTGACGCAAGTTGGAACCCATCGCAGGGCGTTAATGAGGGTGTCCAGCTTGACCCCTTCCTCTAACATGTCTGTGTCCTCCCCCATTGGACTGGGGACTAAATATGATACATACAAGGGTGCATTCATTAAGATACGAGAAAAATATTATACTTATAATTAATTGTATAAACATTCAGGTACGTTATGATTGTTATTGGGATTCAGTGAAACTTAACAGCAAAAGTAAAAGAATATTAAATATTTATATGAAGACTAAAGGATAAATATCCCAGCCGGTTGTTAATATAATAAAAACATTGAGCTTCGAAAGTCAGTAGATACGTTTGAGATAACTTAGTAAACTAGTTATGAGTCACTGAAAACTACTATAGTATAAGAAAACTAGTGAACTGGATAACAGTCAATGAAAACTACTATAGTATTAGAAAACTAGAGAACTGGATAACAGTCAATGAAAACTAGCAAAGTAATTGAAATTCCATGTAGTCGCCGTGGCTCAAGCGGTAGCGTTCGCGACTCTGAGGCGTCAGGTCGAGAGTTCGCGCCCCGTCACGGTCTGAGGTTAGAAAGGGCATGCACTCAGGGTAAGGATTACATCTGCCAAAACAAGTCCTTTTCAAGAAGGCAACTGTCCTAGCCATTGGTTTAAAAGGGAGTCCGTGACGTAAAACCGGAACAACAACAACAACAACAAAGTAGTTGAAATTCCAAGAAAATTTGTTAGTTACCCTGTCCATGGAAACTTGGACCAGTTACAAGTCTATGGAAATTAGTAATATAGTTACCAGTCAATGAACGCTAGTAAAGTAGGTATCAGTTTAGGGAAACTAACGAAATAGTTATCTATTCTCTTTCAAGATATACACTGCCTTTTTGTTGCCGAATTATGTGTCACTATTAATCCCATTTATGGGGTGGCCACAGTCAGACTGGAGCTGAATACTTAAAGTTAGATGCTCTTCCTAACGCCCAGCGGTGGGCTCGATCTGGGGTCTGTCACTTCTCGAGTTGAGTGCTTTAACCACTAACCTACCGAGGTCATTCTCTCTCTTGATACGTATCACATTCTAACACTTCAAGATGAGAACAAAACCATATTCCCGGAAGAATAATGAACCATGAACAATGAGAATGATAAAAGTCTTGAAAACTTTAAATGCACGAAAAAAGAAAAAGAGAATAGAAAAAAAGAATACAAAATGGGAAAAAAGGTGGATTGGGCTAAACTGCAAACGCGGTAACTTCAAACGCCTTTTCGTCCCTCCTCTTAAACTTCTTAAACTTAAAAACTTCAAACTTAAAGAGTTCACACAACTTCTTTCGAGCGACAGATGACACTTTCTGACTTCTTTTATCTCCCTAATATATATATTTCTTTCTTTCCTTTTTTTTTTTCTACACACAAACCTCTATATTTAAGACTTCTGTCAAAGTTCTCAAAGTCGACGACAAGAAAAAAGTCTTCGAAATTAAGGAGACGAGGTGCAATGTATTCAGAATTAAGCAGCGTATCTAACTGTGAGTCAGGGATGCCTATATTAGAAGATATACGCCAAACACACACACACGCACACACACACGCACACACACACGCACACACACACACACACACACACACACACACACACACACACACACACGCCACACATATACGAAAGCAAACATGCATTTATACACAAAGACCAAAACACATATCGTAAAAAAAAAAACTTGCGTGCTTCCTAGGTACTGAAAATAACAAGAAAATTCACATATTTAAATACCCTCATATATAATAATAATAATAATAATAATAATAATAATAATAATAATAATAATAATAATAATAATAATAATAATAATAATAATAATAATAATCATAATAATAATAATAATAATAATAATAATAATAATAATAATAATAATAATAATAATAATAATAATAATAATAATAAAAATAATAATAATAATAATAATAATAATAATAATAATAATAATAATAATAATAATAATAATAATAATAATAATAATAATAATAATAATAATAATAATAATAATAATAATATACGCAAATTCTTTTACTGCAGCTCCCATGCAGTCTATTTCTGTTTAAAATGTAAAGCAGAATTATTTCCGGCTTCGCGTAATAGAGTTAAAATGCAATTATCATCTTCATTCTATTTTTTTTTTTTTTTACAGGTAAACTAACTAACATGTCGAATCCTTAGCAGGGGAACTTAGGTGTTTAATGATTGTAAATATTAAAATAACGTGGATTGCCTATTTTAACTGCTTGTAGTCTCCGTGGCAAAATGGTAGCGTCTGCGACTCTGAGGCGGCAGGTCGAGGGTTCGCGCCCCTTCACGGACTGAGGTTAGTAAGGGCATACACTCAGGGTAACGATTACATCTGCCAAACCAAGTCCTTCGTAAGAAGGCAACCGTCCTAGCCCTTAGTAGAAAAGGGAGTTCGTGACGTAAAACCGAATCCATGCCTATTTTATCTGCTTATAGGTCATAAACTGGAATTCAGTGCGAAAACAAACCACGAGTACGGTTAGGAACGGGAGTATAATGTACAAAGACACGCAGAAGTGTGTATTTATTCCCTAGCTCCCGCACTTAGCTGAGAGGTTACCTTAA
>JAXCGZ010021692.1:22500-25000 GCA_037179515.1 Halocaridina rubra | reverse complement strand
TTTTCAGTGTAAATTTTTGGAGGGGATTTGTTTTTCTCACCGTATTATTCTCTAACTGACTTTTTTCTTTTAAATTTTTCTCTCTAATTCTCCAGGCCAAGTCTAGCTGGAGCCAACAGGCTCCTCCACCCAGTAACGGGGCCGAATACGAAATCTGGTCTTAGCGGTCCACATTAACTAAAAAAAGTCTTTTTGTCCCAGAAATAGCACGTCATCTGTGACAGGCAATGAGTTGACGTTGCTCTCGCTGTCTATTCCACCAAGAGAAAGCCATTTAGGGATGATTCCTATCCATCGGAATTCTTACCACAATTTTCAAGAAGAAAAATTTTAAAAGAGAATCAAATGCAAATTTGAGTCACCTGATATTTATATCTTAAATACAGATTTCTTCAAAGAACTTTTTTTTTGTCGTTTTGATAATCTAGCAATAAAAGGCCATATTTAAAATTCAATTCTTTTTTCACTCTATGCTTTATCTTTTCTGTTTCACAAATTCACATCATTTCCGGATACTATTTTCACTAATGTTTACATCCGATCACCATTTCGAACAATTACTTTTTCTCTTATCCACTTTTTATTTGTAACAGCTTCTAGTTTAACAAATAACACCTAATTCAGAGGCTTTCGAAGTCGATGCTAGTGAAGTTTACGCCAAAACAGTCCCATTCATAAAATTCTATGGACGATCACAAACAATGACTATTATTTTGGAATAGCAGATAACAATGAAAGAAGAGTTTTCTTTATAATTTTACTGATCCTTTACCGATGAAAACACTTACACACACATACACACACCGGGAAAAACACACACCATTAACAAGAGATGGCGAAATATAGCCCCACCATCACATTCACAGAGTATAATTCTATCGCCAACTTCTGTCTGGAGAATGACTCAAGAGCAATTAGTCCATGTTCCAAACGAGAAGAGAGTCGAAAAGAGAAAAGGGAAAAGTGGAGAAAGGAGAGGAAAAAGTATCGTGTGTGTCTATGAAAACTTAGGGACACACATACACTTATAAGGCCCAAAAATTATTCTCTATTGGGTAAGGCTCGAGGATCGTTGGTTAAAAGGATGTGTAATATTAAGGGGAATGCGTGTATTCTAACAATAAATATTTATATTATTATCGTAGGTGTATGATAATAAAGAGAACTGATGATCAGTTTCCCGTGTGTGGAGAAGTTTTGACACAGGAGAGGAGCGTTGTAATAGATGTTCTTTCGCCACCACCACAACCTGACACCGTTGGTGTCTCGATGCCCACTGGAAGAAGATGAGATGATGTTGGTGTTAGTAGTAGTAGTGGAAGGTGGACGAAGAGGAGGAGGTGATGGTGGTGGTGGTGGTTGCCATACAGGGGATGGGGTGTGCCTTAGTCTAGTTAGTGTGCTGTGAGTCTCTTGCCATTGATCTCACTGCGGTACCGACGAAGGCGCGACTCCCAGCCTCTCGCTACACTGCAACCCGCCCCACTGGTCCAACTCTCCACAAGGCCCCGCCCTCGCCCAATCACAGGACTCCTTGGCCACCTAAGCCACGCCCCCTCCACCTGACCTCACACCCACCTGCTCCGAAACCTACTCGTCCCTCCACAGGTCACACCTCAACACACTAACACAATTGTCTTCAGAAAAGATGCTTTAAGAGAGTTAGTGCTGAGGGTGGGATGGAAGTCTTCACCCAGGAAGCCGTAGAATAAGGAACTCGAAGAATGAAAAAGAAGAAAAAAGAATGGCTTCTGCTTTTCGGGTCTTTTTCGCTCCGGGTAGAATAAAAGCTGCTGATAGGGACTTTTGAAGTTGCTCACAATAAGAAGTCCCACATCAAAACAAAAGATAACTAATGCGTGAGCATGATAGGGTGAGGGGAGAGGGGACTTGCATACTTGGCCAACACACCACTGACCTAGTTACATCCGAAGGGTCACTGATTTCCTAACATCACAGAACCACGCGGACTCTCGACCGATCGATATATTCGACCTCTTTTTTTTTATATTCTTCTCTTGCAGCGGCGTCTTCAAAACTTCAGCAGGAAACTCATGGCCTATTCATGGAATATTAAATCTTATGCACTGCTTCATGTGGCCGTTGAGATTTAATTGCAACTGTAATATTTAGAGGGGATTTAGAAGTCAGCAGTGCGGCTTAAACCTCCCTGTTAACTTATTGCAGACAAAAATTTTCCTCATGAATTAAATTACTTTGAAGGAGCGAAAGGTGATGTAATTATGTGACGTTAAAGACTTTTTGAGCGATGAGTTTTACCTTTTAACGTTCTATGCGAATACCTTCGTATAAGAACTTTCTTCGCATTATTACATATAACTTTTCCCCTCCTTATTTCTTTGCTTCAAATTCTTTCAATATCAATCAAACCACGTCAAACTCAACTTTTTAAACTTTAATAGTTTTTAATGTCTTTATGTCTCTCGAATATAAGGATTAAAACACTTCAAAAAAATTTTTGGTGTTATAATCCTGTCTG
>JAXCGZ010021692.1:0-12500 GCA_037179515.1 Halocaridina rubra | reverse complement strand
TCTCTCTCTCTCTCTCTCTCTCTCTCTCTCTCTCTCTCTCTCTCTCTCTCTCTCTCTCTCTCTCTCTCTCTCTCTCTCTCTCTCTCTCTCTCTCTCTCTCTCTAGATCAAACGATAATTTCACTTGCAAAATGCCACATGAGGCGAAGAGAGCGACAATGATGATGAAAAAATGACGATGATAATAATAATTTGATAAAGTTAATGATAATGAGGATCATGATAATGTCTTTGAGAATTTTGCTTTTGCTTTGATACAAGTAATAACTGCATTATATTACTATTTTATAAGAAGCGTATATATGAGAGAAATAGTGCACCATTTACAAATAATTAATAAAAATCATGTAAACCTATTATAAAAATTATAATGCACAAACATACTCACATACATACATACATTCATGACCACACACACACACACACACACACACACACACACACACACACACACACACACACACACACACACACACACACACACACACACACACACACACACACACACACACACACACACACACACACACACACACGGCTTCAGAGATGGAATGTCTACGTTAATAAACTTACTAGAATTCTTTGATAAGGTAAGCCTAAACTTGAATGAAAGAAAGGGTTGTGAAGATTGCACATTCTTATATGTCCAAAAGTCATCTGATACAGCCCGACATGGAAGACTCTTTAAGAAGTTGCATGGAAAGGCAAGAACAAATGTAAATATTTTTAAGAGTATAAAAACTAATTTGGAAGGGAGGAAGCAGAAGCTCAGAATAAGATATGCAGTGTATGAATGGATAATAGTTAGCAGTGGGATTCCACAGGACTCAGTTCTTGGGCCATCTCTGTTTCTTATATATGTAACTGCTCCCCGGGAGTCTGTAAATACATGATGCAATGATTCTGATGAGAGTAAACGAGAAAAAAAGTGGTAGAGAATTTCATGAAGGCCTAAATAATATACCTGAATGATCAGACAAGTGGCAAATGAGATTCACTAATTGAATAAATGAAGTAATGCGAATGGGATAAGGATGCAAGAAGGACCATATTTGGGTGTTTAATAGCAGGAGATAAACTTGTGAATCTGAATAAAATACAAATAAATATAGGGATAATTGCATTGGGAGATACGTCAGAGAAATGTAATAAAATGGTATAGTCAAAGTAGAATAAACATTTTTTTTTTTTTCAGGAAAGGTAAGGGTTACATCAGGAATATGTGAAAAGAAAGCTCAGAAACATTTACGTGCCTTATGTGAGGCCTAGGCTGTAATTTGCAGCATTTTAATGTATCAGTATTGAAAAAAAAAACAAATACATAAATACATGTTCAAGGGGATGCTACGAAACTGGTGAGAGACAAATGTAAACTTATTAATGAGGAGAGGTTTAGAGAGTTAGTCATACCATCATTCGAAGCTAAAAGGAAAAAGGGGATATAATAACTTTTTAAATTACTCCATTATTTTTAGAGAGTGTATAGGGAGCGATAATGTGATATGGGGCTCACTAACTCTCGAGTTCATAGTTTGGAGCTTCTTAAGATTTTTATTATTTTTTTTTTTTTTGCAAGATGTAAGAAAGTATTTATATAGAGTAAGAATAGCTGATAATAGGAATACGCTACATGAGGAAACAATGCATGGTAAATGCATTCATAATATGAAATATATATATATATATATATATATATATATATATATATATATATATATATATATATATATATATATATATATATATGATAAGTGTTGTAGTCTCCGTGGCAAAATGGTAGCCTCTGCGACTCTGAGGCGGCAGGTCGAGGGTTCGCGCCCCGTCACGGACTGAGGTTAGTAAGGGCATACACTCAGGGTAACGATTACATCTGCCAAAACAAGTCCTTCGTAAGAAGGCAACCGTCCTAGCGCTTAGTAGGAAAGGGAGTTCGTGACGTAAAACCGAATCCATATATGATAAGTGTTAATGAGTAAAAAATTAGATCAACAAAGGAGACTTGAGAGCATAAGATTCTTTCCTGTGAATACAATTAGGTACGCGCACGCATACACACACATACATATATATATATATATATATATATATATATATATATATATATATATATATATATATATATATATATATATAGATATATATATATATATATATATATATATATATATATATATATATATATATATATATATATATATATATATATATATATATATATATAACTTTAGAAATGAATTATTGATAATCCTTTTTTAATTAGTATTGTGAATTATACTTTATACTTTACTGCATTCTCCTCTTAATCACGAAAGTTCCATATGTATGTATGAATGCATGAATTAATAAATGAATTAATGAATCCACGCGTCATACATATATTTCATACATATTATATATATATATATATATATATATATATATATATATATATATATATATATATATATATGCAAAATAAACTGTTATATCACAGCACAATATGAAGCAAAAAAAGGCCCATAAATAAAACACAAAAAGAAGCGAAGATGTACTATATATTACGACTGGACTCCAGTCCTCTTCAGGTACAAATGAATTGATAAATACAGAGCTGTGGATAAAGGTGGGGAGAGATGCTAGCTATGATTCCCAGGAGGATTCACGATGGGATTATCTTCAAACCTCAGGTCAGGTGGACGGTCATTTGGCATAATCTTCTTAATGAGGTCTTTTAATAATGCTTCATCCACAACGTCAGATCTCCACTGTCCATTTGATAAATTTAATGTTTCGGATTTTTCTATAATGGCTGCTTCAAGTATCTTTCTCCTATATTGGCAATTACTCTTATATAGCAATGAGGACTCACTCCAATTAATAGGGTGCCCAGTATCTCGCATATGCACAAATAAAGCAGAACTTTCAACGCCATATCTTACTGCTCTTTTGTGCTCGGAAATTCTCTGGCCTAGCGAACGACCAGTTTGACCTATGTAGGATTTTTCGCAGGAACAGCAATCAATTTTATAAATCCCTGCTTCTAAAGCTTTTTTATTTTGATATACGTTAATTAGTGAAGAACCAATTGTTTTGGGATAATTAAATATGAAAGGATTACTTCTGCCTAATTGATCACTAAGAATTTTAATATTTTCTAAATAGGGTATTTTAATTGTATTAGTAAAGTTTATTTTTGGCTGTTCTGTCGGCCCATTATAAAATATTTTGTTTGCTTTGTTAATTGCTTTTTCGATTACATACGCGGGATACATGAGACTTTCTAATTGTTGGCGGATTAATTTGAATTCATATTTTAAATGATGAGTGGAACACACTCTAAGACCTCTTAGGAAAAGATTGCATGCAACACCAGTTTTTACAGACAAAGAATGATAGCTTAGAAAGTGTATATAAGAGACAGAGAAAGTTTTCTTCCTATAGACAGTAAATGAGTATTTATTGGGTTCTCTAATAACTAAGACATCCAGAAATGGTAGCTGGCCCTCCGATTCCCATTCGGTTTTAAACTTGATGCTAGGGACTAAATCATTAAGTTTATTAAAAAATGTGTCAAATTCTCCCCAACGGGAGTCCCAATATGAAAATATATCATCTACATATCGCAACCATATCATTTCTTTGGGCTTAATACTGACTAGAATCTCTGTCTCAAAAAACTCCATATACAAGTTAGCCAGAAGGGGGGACAAGGGGCTTCCCATACTACAACCAAATTTTTGCTTATAAAAACTACCATTAAAGGAAAATACATTATTAGTGACGCATAACTTAAGTAAATCCATGGTTTTTTCAAGACCTAGTGGAAAATGCTCGGCAAAGGGAATCAGTTTAACGCTAAGGAACTGTAAAACATTATCTACTGGAACTTTAGTGAACAGAGATTCTACGTCTAAACTAAGGAGCTTTACATTACTTAAGGGAATATTTGAGTTATTAAATTTTTTAATAAAATCTTCAGAATGTTTAAGATGAGATGAAGAAAATGAACCCAAGAAGGGGGAAAGCAGACTTGCCAGCCACTTGGAAATCTTATATATGAAAGAACCCTTGCATGATATTATAGGGCGTAAAGGAATGCCATCTTTGTGAGTTTTGGGAAGACCATAGAAGTAGGGAAGGGAGGGATTGGTGACTTTATATGATTCAAGCAATTCAATATTCTTCTTGTTTTTACCAATTTTGCGAACGGATTTATAGAAATCTGCAGATATGGTGCTCAGGGGATCTTTAACTAATTTCTCATAGGTGTTTTCATCATTAAGAAGTTCCATGGCTTTATCAATATATGAATCCTTATCAAGAATAATAATTTTTCCGTCTTTGTCCGATTTGGTTATGATAACATTCTCAAGTTTGCGCAATGACTCAATAGCGATCAGAAATCTTCTAGGAAGTGGACATTTTGATTTATTTTGCTCTAATAATGTATTCAGAAGAATCCCCTTGAGACACATTTCATTCTTTTGGAAGTTCTGGTTAGAGAAAAATTTATCAAAACCTACTATGAAATCTATATTATTCGTTTGGTCAGGTTTGAGAGCAAAGGATAAACCAAGATTCAGTACATGATGTTGATTAACGGTAAGGGGTTGTGACGATAGGTTCATAACATTATTATGAGTTATTAGATTATTCCAAGTACTACTGTTAATAAGTTTCTGTAATTTCCTGTTTAGGATATTGGAGTGAGTCACATTACTACAAATGGCATTGCTCAAAACAAAATGAGAAAGAAACTTGTACATACCATCATCTCTGCAAAGTAGACGAAGGGACTCATTCAAGGTGCTTATGTTTCTCCTAATGACATATATGTCCTGTTTGGTGGTTTCAATCCTTTCTAGTAGAAAGAGGCGGCTGGAATCAGGAAAAGGATCACTTCCAATTGTCCATCTTGTCAACCCATACATTTTAGGGATAACTTGTTCTCTCAAAATCACTTCCTAGAAGATTTCTGATCGCTATTGAGTCATTGCGCAAACTTGAGAATGTTATCATAACCAAATCGGACAAAGACGGAAAAATTATTCTTCTTGATAAGGATTCATATATTGATAAAGCCATGGAACTTCTTAATGATGAAAACACCTATGAGAAATTAGTTAAAGATCCCCTGAGCACCATATCTGCAGATTTCTATAAATCCGTTCGCAAAATTGGTAAAAACAAGAAGAATATTGAATTGCTTGAATCATATAAAGTCACCAATCCCTCCCTTCCCTACTTCTATGGTCTTCCCAAAACTCACAAAGATGGCATTCCTTTACGCCCTATAATATCATGCAAGGGTTCTTTCATATATAAGATTTCCAAGTGGCTGGCAAGTCTGCTTTCCCCCTTCTTGGGTTCATTTTCTTCATCTCATCTTAAACATTCTGAAGATTTTATTAAAAAATTTAATAACTCAAATATTCCCTTAAGTAATGTAAAGCTCCTTAGTTTAGACGTAGAATCTCTGTTCACTAAAGTTCCAGTAGATAATGTTTTACAGTTCCTTAGCGTTAAACTGATTCCCTTTGCCGAGCATTTTCCACTAGGTCTTGAAAAAACCATGGATTTACTTAAGTTATGCGTCACTAATAATGTATTTTCCTTTAATGGTAGTTTTTATAAGCAAAAATTTGGTTGTAGTATGGGAAGCCCCTTGTCCCCCCTTCTGGCTAACTTGTATATGGAGTTTTTTGAGACAGAGATTCTAGTCAGTATTAAGCCCAAAGAAATGATATGGTTGCGATATGTAGATGATATATTTTCATATTGGGACTCCCGTTGGGGAGAATTTGACACATTTTTTAATAAACTTAATGATTTAGTCCCTAGCATCAAGTTTAAAACCGAATGGGAATCGGAGGGCCAGCTACCATTTCTGGATGTCTTAGTTATTAGAGAACCCAATAAATACTCATTTACTGTCTATAGGAAGAAAACTTTCTCTGTCTCTTATATACACTTTCTAAGCTATCATTCTTTGTCTGTAAAAACTGGTGTTGCATGCAATCTTTTCCTAAGAGGTCTTAGAGTGTGTTCCACTCATCATTTAAAATATGAATTCAAATTAATCCGCCAACAATTAGAAAGTCTCATGTATCCCGCGTATGTAATCGAAAAAGCAATTAACAAAGCAAACAAAATATTTTATAATGGGCCGACAGAACAGCCAAAAATAAACTTTACTAATACAATTAAAATACCCTATTTAGAAAATATTAAAATTCTTAGTGATCAATTAGGCAGAAGTAATCCTTTCATATTTAATTATCCCAAAACAATTGGTTCTTCACTAATTAACGTATATCAAAATAAAAAAGCTTTAGAAGCAGGGATTTATAAAATTGATTGCTGTTCCTGCGAAAAATCCTACATAGGTCAAACTGGTCGTTCGCTAGGCCAGAGAATTTCCGAGCACAAAAGAGCAGTAAGATATGGCGTTGAAAGTTCTGCTTTATTTGTGCATATGCGAGATACTGGGCACCCTATTAATTGGAGTGAGTCCTCATTGCTATATAAGAGTAATTGCCAATATAGGAGAAAGATACTTGAAGCAGCCATTATAGAAAAATCCGAAACATTAAATTTATCAAATGGACAGTGGAGATCTGACGTTGTGGATGAAGCATTATTAAAAGACCTCATTAAGAAGATTATGCCAAATGACCGTCCACCTGACCTGAGGTTTGAAGATAATCCCATCGTGAATCCTCCTGGGAATCATAGCTAGCATCTCTCCCCACCTTTATCCACAGCTCTGTATTTATCAATTCATTTGTACCTGAAGAGGACTGGAGTCCAGTCGTAATATATAGTACATCTTCGCTTCTTTTTGTGTTTTATTTATGGGCCTTTTTTTGCTTCATATTGTGCTGTGATATAACAGTTTATTTTGATATATATATATATATATATATATATATATATATATATATATATATATATATATATATATATATATATATATATATATATATATATATATATATATATATATATATATATATATATATATATATATATATATATATATATATATATATATATATATATATATATATATATATATATATATATATATATATATATATATATATATATATATATATATATATATATATATATATATATATATATATATATATATATATATATATATATATATATATATATATATATATATATATATATATATATATATATATATATATATATATATATATATATATATATATATATATATATATATATATATATATATATATATATATATATATATATATATATATATATATATATATATATATATATATATATATATATATATATATATATATATATATATATATATATATATATATATATATATATATATATATATATATATATATATATATATATATATATATATATATATATATATATATATATATATATATATATATATATATATATATATATATATATATATATATATATATATATATATATATATATATATATATATATATATATATATATATATATATATATATATATATATATATATATATATATATATATATATATATATATATATATATATATATATATATATATATATATATATATATATATATATATATATATATATATATATATATATATATATATATATATATATATATATATATATATATATATATATATATATATATATATATATATATATATATATATATATATATATATATATATATATATATATATATATATATATATATATATATATATATATATATATATATATATATATATATATATATATATATATATATATATATATATATATATATATATATATATATATATATATATATATATATATATATATATATATATATATATATATATATATATATATATATATATATATATATATATATATATATATATATATATATATATATATATATATATATATATATATATATATATATATATATATATATATATATATATATATATATATATATATATATATATATATATATATATATATATATATATATATATATATATATATATATATATATATATATATATATATATATATATATATATATATATATATATATATATATATATATATATATATATATATATATATATATATATATATATATATATATATATATATATATATATATATATATATATATATATATATATATATATATATATATATATATATATATATATATATATATATATATATATATATATATATATATATATATATATATATATATATATATATATATATATATATATATATATATATATATATATATATATATATATATATATATATATATATATATATATATATATATATATATATATATATATATATATATATATATATATATATATATATATATATATATATATATATATATATATATATATATATATATATATATATATATATATATATATATATATATATATATATATATATATATATATATATATATATATATATATATATATATATATATATATATATATATATATATATATATATATATATATATATATATATATATATATATATATATATATATATATATATATATATATATATATATATATATATATATATATATATATATATATATATATATATATATATATATATATATATATATATATATATATATATATATATATATATATATATATATATATATATATATATATATATATATATATATATATATATATATATATATATATATATATATATATATATATATATATATATATATATATATATATATATATATATATATATATATATATATATATATATATATATATATATATATATATATATATATATATATATATATATATATATATATATATATATATATATATATATATATATATATATATATATATATATATATATATATATATATATATATATATATATATATATATATATATATATATATATATATATATATATATATATATATATATATATATATATATATATATATATATATATATATATATATATATATATATATATATATATATATATATATATATATATATATATATATATATATATATATATATATATATATATATATATATATATATATATATATATATATATATATATATATATATATATATATATATATATATATATATATATATATATATATATATATATATATATATATATATATATATATATATATATATATATATATATATATATATATATATATATATATATATATATATATATATATATATATATATATATATATATATATATATATATATATATATATATATATATATATATATATATATATATATATATATATATATATATATATATATATATATATATATATATATATATATATATATATATATATATATATATATATATATATATATATATATATATATATATATATATATATATATATATATATATATATATATATATATATATATATATATATATATATATATATATATATATATATATATATATATATATATATATATATATATATATATATATATATATATATATATATATATATATATATATATATATATATATATATATATATATATATATATATATATATATATATATATATATATATATATATATATATATATATATATATATATATATATATATATATATATATATATATATATATATATATATATATATATATATATATATATATATATATATATATATATATATATATATATATATATATATATATATATATATATATATATATATATATATATATATATATATATATATATATATATATATATATATATATATATATATATATATATATATATATATATATATATATATATATATATATATATATATATATATATATATATATATATATATATATATATATATATATATATATATATATATATATATATATATATATATATATATATATATATATATATATATATATATATATATATATATATATATATATATATATATATATATATATATATATATATATATATATATATATATATATATATATATATATATATATATATATATATATATATATATATATATATATATATATATATATATATATATATATATATATATATATATATATATATATATATATATATATATATATATATATATATATATATATATATATATATATATATATATATATATATATATATATATATATATATATATATATATATATATATATATATATATATATATATATATATATATATATATATATATATATATATATATATATATATATATATATATATATATATATATATATATATATATATATATATATATATATATATATATATATATATATATATATATATATATATATATATATATATATATATATATATATATATATATATATATATATATATATATATATATATATATATATATATATATATATATATATATATATATATATATATATATATATATATATATATATATATATATATATATATATATATATATATATATATATATATATATATATATATATATATATATATATATATATATATATATATATATATATATATATATATATATATATATATATATATATATATATATATATATATATATATATATATATATATATATATATATATATATATATATATATATATATATATATATATATATATATATATATATATATATATATATATATATATATATATATATATATATATATATATATATATATATATATATATATATATATATATATATATATATATATATATATATATATATATATATATATATATATATATATATATATATATATATATATATATATATATATATATATATATATATATATATATATATATATATATATATATATATATATATATATATATATATATATATATATATATATATATATATATATATATATATATATATATATATATATATATATATATATATATATATATATATATATATATATATATATATATATATATATATATATATATATATATATATATATATATATATATATATATATATATATATATATATATATATATATATATATATATATATATATATATATATATATATATATATATATATATATATATATATATATATATATATATATATATATATATATATATATATATATATATATATATATATATATATATATATAATATATATATATATATATATATATATATATATATATATATATATATATATATATATATATATATATATATATATATATATATATATATATATATATATATATATATATATATATATATATATATATATATATATATATATATATATATATATATATATATATATATATATATATATATATATATATATATATATATATATATATATATATATATATATATATATATATATATATATATATATATATATATATATATATATATATATATATATATATATATATATATATATATATATATATATATATATATATATATATATATATATATATATATATATATATATATATATATATATATATATATATATATATATATATATATATATATATATATATATATATATATATATATATATATATATATATATATATATATATATATATATATATATATATATATATATATATATATATATATATATATATATATATATATATATATATATATATATATATATATATATATATATATATATATATATATATATATATATATATATATATATATATATATATATATATATATATATATATATATATATATATATATATATATATATATATATATATATATATATATATATATATATATATATATATATATATATATATATATATATATATATATATATATATATATATATATATATATATATATATATATATATATATATATATATATATATATATATATATATATATATATATATATATATATATATATATATATATATATATATATATATATATATATATATATATATATATATATATATATATATATATATATATATATATATATATATATATATATATATATATATATATATATATATATATATATATATATATATATATATATATATATATATATATATATATATATATATATATATATATATATATATATATATATATATATATATATATATATATATATATATATATATATATATATATATATATATATATATATATATATATATATATATATATATATATATATATATATATATATATATATATATATATATATATATATATATATATATATATATATATATATATATATATATATATATATATATATATATATATATATATATATATATATATATATATATATATATATATATATATATATATATATATA
>JAXCGZ010021691.1:0-33941 GCA_037179515.1 Halocaridina rubra | reverse complement strand
CAAGATTTCTTACGACACTCCCCACCACCACTCTGAAATATATCCCTTATTCATTTACTTATTTATTCATTTACATATTTATTTATTTATTTATTTATTTATTTATTTATTTATTTATCTATCTATCTATCTATCTATCTATCTATCTATCTATCTATATGCTCTTGACGTGTTACTGGAAAGTTTTTGCCAAAGATATTCAAAAGAGCTAAATTTGTGCCATTTCTGTGTATAAAAGAAAATTTACATCAAAATACATACTGTAAAATCAGTGTCATTACTCGAAGTCTTCGTTTGTTTGTTTGTTAGTTCCGGGTTTACGTCACGGACTCCCTTTTCTACCAGGGGCTAGGACGTTTGCCTTCTTGCGATGGACTTGTTTTGGCAGATGTAATTGTTACCCTGAGTGCATGCCCTTGCTAACCTCAGACCGCGACGGGGCGCGAATCCTCGACCTGACGCCTCAAAGTCGAGGACTCTACCGCTTGAGCCACGGTGACTACGTCACTACTCGGAGTCTTCATCAGTATAAAAAAAAATTATAAAAAAAATGTTTAAAAAAAAATGCTGAAAACACCTCTGATACCCTCAACACGATTTTGTCTTCACTAAAAATGAAAGTTCAAGTAAGAAAAAAAAAATTCTAAGATTAAAAAATTCCAATCTCCTCCTGTCAAAGTTCTCTTCATTAAAATGGATTATATATTAATAATCCTCTGAAAACAAATTCAAATTCAAAAATATTATTGATAAACAACTGTTGTGCCGATTACTCTAATGCTTTTTCATTATGAAAAAAAGCATTCAAAAAGCACTAAAGATAGCTCTAATTCTCTCTTCTTGAAATATTTATTTTGGCATGAAAAATGGTATTAAAAATTCAATAAAAACCAACACTATTTCCCTGAACTCAAACTCTTCTTTATGAAAAGAAGAAGGATATTAAAATCCAATAACAACCAACACCAGTCCCCTCAAATTGCATTCTTCGCCATTGAAAACAATAGTCTACTAAAAAACAGTTCCCTCAACTCGAACTAATCTTTAAAAAATAAAAAACAAAACATTAAAAAAAAATTAAAAACACCAGTTTCCTCAACACGAATTCTCCTCCATTAAAGAACTTAAGAAAACATTAAAAATCTACTGAAAACAACTCCAGTCCCCTCAACTTGAATAATTCTTCTTTAAAATAATGAAAAAGAACATTAAAAATCCAATAAAAGTAATAATAACACCAATTCCCTCAACGTCGAGCCTTCTAAGAACAACAAACATATATATCCAAGTCAGGAGGCAGCCATATTTGGGAACGTACTTTTGCAATCTTCTGTGAACGGAAATGTTTCCATGTGCGTTTTGGACCTCTCTGCCTCTTTTGGTTCAAACTGAACACACCCACTTGAAACGGACACACCTATACTATGTTTCTTAGTCTAAATTTAGCCTCTTATATGTGATGTCATGCATAGGTAATCCACTTATTGTATGACGTCATTTTTGTGCGTATGTGAATGTTTATTTTTTCATAAGTTTTTTTATTGCGTTGGTTGTTGCTGTAGTGTTTTGGAAGAGAGAGAGAGAGAGAGAGAGAGAGAGAGAGAGAGAAAGAGAGAGAGAGAGAGAGAGAGAGAGAGAGAGAGATACTTATTAACTTTTTAAAATCATATAAAAATGGAAAAAAATAAATTCTTAATTGCTTATATATATATATATATATATATATATATATATATATATATATATATATATATATATATATATATATATATATATATATATATATATATATATATATACTCTCTGTGGGCCATACAATATTGTAAGCATTTACGGAATTGATAAATTTTCTATGGAGATAAGGCAAGAGTAATGAAAGTAACCTTTGAGAGTGGGGACAAATGCAGAACGTTGATCATTAGCCCATAGAACACGTGATTACCTAATTGGGTTTACGGGAAAGAGCCCAAAGCTCGTATCTTCCCGTCTCCTGATCGGTTCCATTTTAGACTTAGTGATACTTATCATACCTGTCCTTAAAACTATGGATTGAGATAGCATTAACTACCTCCTCGCTTAGCCAATTCCAATTATCAACTACTCTTACACTGAAAAAGTATTTCCTTACATCCTGCAAAGAAGTTTTCTTACGAAGCTTCAAACTATGACCTCTAGTTCTAGAGCCAGCCATATCAAAATATCGATCCCTATCCACTCTATCATAACCATGAAGGAATTTAAAGACTGTCACCATATCCCCCCCTCACTCTTCTAGCTTCGAGTGATGGTAAGTCTAATTCCCTCAGCCTCTCATCATAACTGAGATTGCGTATTTCTGGCACCAGTTTCGTGGCATGTCTTTGAACTTTTTCAAGCTTAGCTATGTGCTTTTTCAAGTGCGGATTCCAAAAGGGGGCTGCATATTCGAGTTTTGGCCTCACATAGGTTACATAAATATTTCTGAACATTTCCTTGTCCATGTGCCTGAAGGCTACCCTTACATTTGATAAGAATGCATATGCTGCCCTTACTATGCCATTTATATGTATTTCTGGAGACAAATCTGCCAGTATGTTTACTCCTAGATCTCTCTCATTTTCTGTCTCTTGATGTTGTACTCCAGCCACCGAGTAGTCAAGCTTGGGCCTTCTTGCACTTGTACCCATTCTCATTACCTTACATTTTGAAGTATTGAATTTCATTAGCCACTTTTCTGACCACTCATGCAGATTATTTAGATCCTCCTGAAGTTCTCTACCATTGTTCTCGTTTTTTACTTTCTTCACAATCTTTGCATCATCTGCAAACATATTCATGAATGAATTTAGACTCTGGTAGGTCATTTACATATATAAGGAACAAAAGTGGCCCTAAAACTGAACCCTGTGGAACTCCACTACTAACTCTTCTCCATTCAGACACTGTCTTACTCTAACCCTCTGTTCCCTTCCTTCTAAGTAAGTTTTTATCCATTCCAAAACATTTCCACCTATTCTAGACATTGATTGCAGCTTCCTAATAAGTCTCCCATGAGGAACAGTGTCAAACGCTTTCTGTGTGTGTGATTACCTAATTGTGATTACCTAATTGTGTTTACGGGAAAGAGCCCAAAGCTCGTATCTTCCCGTCTCCTGATCGGTTCCATTTTAGACTTAGTGATACTTATCATACCTGTCCTTAAAACTATGGATTGAGATAGCATTAACTACCTCCTCGCTTAGCCAATTCCAATTATCAACTACTCTTACACTGAAAAAGTATTTCCTTACATCCTGCAAAGAAGTTTTCTTACGAAGCTTCAAACTATGACCTCTAGTTCTAGAGCCAGCCATATCAAAATATCGATCCCTATCCACTCTATCATAACCATGAAGGAATTTAAAGACTGTCACCATATCCCCCCCTCACTCTTCTAGCTTCGAGTGATGGTAAGTCTAATTCCCTCAGCCTCTCATCATAACTGAGATTGCGTATTTCTGGCACCAGTTTCGTGGCATGTCTTTGAACTTTTTCAAGCTTAGCTATGTGCTTTTTCAAGTGCGGATTCCAAAAGGGGGCTGCATATTCGAGTTTTGGCCTCACATAGGTTACATAAATATTTCTGAACATTTCCTTGTCCATGTGCCTGAAGGCTACCCTTACATTTGATAAGAATGCATATGCTGCCCTTACTATGCCATTTATATGTATTTCTGGAGACAAATCTGCCAGTATGTTTACTCCTAGATCTCTCTCATTTTCTGTCTCTTGATGTTGTACTCCAGCCACCGAGTAGTCAAGCTTGGGCCTTCTTGCACTTGTACCCATTCTCATTACCTTACATTTTGAAGTATTGAATTTCATTAGCCACTTTTCTGACCACTCATGCAGATTATTTAGATCCTCCTGAAGTTCTCTACCATTGTTCTCGTTTTTTACTTTCTTCACAATCTTTGCATCATCTGCAAACATATTCATGAATGAATTTAGACTCTGGTAGGTCATTTACATATATAAGGAACAAAAGTGGCCCTAAAACTGAACCCTGTGGAACTCCACTACTAACTCTTCTCCATTCAGACACTGTCTTACTCTAACCCTCTGTTCCCTTCCTTCTAAGTAAGTTTTTATCCATTCCAAAACATTTCCACCTATTCTAGACATTGATTGCAGCTTCCTAATAAGTCTCCCATGAGGAACAGTGTCAAACGCTTTCTGTGTGTGTGATTACCTAATTGTGATTACCTAATTGTGTTTACGGGAAAGAGCCCAAAGCTCGTATCTTCCCGTCTCCTGATCGGTTCCATTTTAGACTTAGTGATACTTATCATACCTGTCCTTAAAACTATGGATTGAGATAGCATTAACTACCTCCTCGCTTAGCCAATTCCAATTATCAACTACTCTTACACTGAAAAAGTATTTCCTTACATCCTGCAAAGAAGTTTTCTTACGAAGCTTCAAACTATGACCTCTAGTTCTAGAGCCAGCCATATCAAAATATCGATCCCTATCCACTCTATCATAACCATGAAGGAATTTAAAGACTGTCACCATATCCCCCCCTCACTCTTCTAGCTTCGAGTGATGGTAAGTCTAATTCCCTCAGCCTCTCATCATAACTGAGATTGCGTATTTCTGGCACCAGTTTCGTGGCATGTCTTTGAACTTTTTCAAGCTTAGCTATGTGCTTTTTCAAGTGCGGATTCCAAAAGGGGGCTGCATATTCGAGTTTTGGCCTCACATAGGTTACATAAATATTTCTGAACATTTCCTTGTCCATGTGCCTGAAGGCTACCCTTACATTTGATAAGAATGCATATGCTGCCCTTACTATGCCATTTATATGTATTTCTGGAGACAAATCTGCCAGTATGTTTACTCCTAGATCTCTCTCATTTTCTGTCTCTTGATGTTGTACTCCAGCCACCGAGTAGTCAAGCTTGGGCCTTCTTGCACTTGTACCCATTCTCATTACCTTACATTTTGAAGTATTGAATTTCATTAGCCACTTTTCTGACCACTCATGCAGATTATTTAGATCCTCCTGAAGTTCTCTACCATTGTTCTCGTTTTTTACTTTCTTCACAATCTTTGCATCATCTGCAAACATATTCATGAATGAATTTAGACTCTGGTAGGTCATTTACATATATAAGGAACAAAAGTGGCCCTAAAACTGAACCCTGTGGAACTCCACTACTAACTCTTCTCCATTCAGACACTGTCTTACTCTAACCCTCTGTTCCCTTCCTTCTAAGTAAGTTTTTATCCATTCCAAAACATTTCCACCTATTCTAGACATTGATTGCAGCTTCCTAATAAGTCTCCCATGAGGAACAGTGTCAAACGCTTTCTGTGTGTGTGTGTGTGATTACCTAATTGTGATTACCTAATTGTATTTACGGGAAAGAGCCCAAAGCTCGTATCTTCCCGTCTCCTGATCGGTTCCATTTTAGACTTAGTGATACTTATCATACCTGTCCTTAAAACTATGGATTGAGATAGCATTAACTACCTCCTCGCTTAGCCAATTCCAATTATCAACTACTCTTACACTGAAAAAGTATTTCCTTACATCCTGCAAGTGTGTGTGTGTGATTACCTAATTGTGTTTACGGGAAAGAGCCCAAAGCTCGTATCTTCCCGTCTCCTGATCGGTTCCATTTTATACTTAGTGATACTTATCATACCTGTCCTTAAAACTATGGATTGAGATAGCATTAACTACCTCCTCGCTTAGCGAATTCCAATTATCAACTACTCTTACACTGAAAAAGTATTTCCTTACATCCTGCGAAGAAGTTTTCTTACGAATCTTCAAACTATGACCTCTAGTTCTAGAGCCAGCCATATCAAATATCTGTGTGTGTGTGTGTGTGTGTGTGTGTGTGTGTGTGTGTGTGTGTGTGTGTGTGTGTGTGTGTGTAATTACCTAATTGTGCTTACGGGAAAGAGCCCCAGGCTCGTAACTTCCCGTGTGTGTGTGCTTGTGTGTGTATATGTGTGTGAGTGTGTACGTGTTTTTTCGTGTATGCATAGTTATTAGTTCAAATCAAAACTCAAATATTGCATGAACTAAAAAGTACTGTTTTTTTATGGCTACATACCTACAGGATAATCAATATCACTGTAACCAGAGAGCAAAAGGCGTTTCATTACAGCGATGAGAAGTAGGTCAGTGTGTATTCGTTTATTATTATTATTATTATTATTATTATTATTATTATTTTTATTATTATTATTATTATTATTGTTTTTATTATTATTATTATTATTATTATTATTATTATTATTATTATTATTATTATTATTATTATTATTACTATTATTAATATTATTGTTATTATTATTATTATTATTATTATTATTATTATTATTATTATTATTATTATTATTATTATTATTATTATTATTAGTCGGTAGCGTCTCCGACTCTGAGGCGTCAGGTCGAGGGTTCGCGCCCCGTCACGGTCTGAGGTTAACAAAGGCATGCACTCAGCGTAAGGATTACATTTGCCAAAACAAGTCCTTCGCAAGAAGGCAACCGTCCTAGCCCTTGGTTGATAAGGGAGTCCGTGACGTAAAAACCGGAACCGGAACCGGATTATTATCATCATCATTATTATTATTATTATTATTATTATTATTATTATTATTATTATTATTATTATTATTATTATTATTATTATTATTAATAATAATATTATTAATATTATTATTATTATTATTATTATTATTATTATTATTACTATTATTAATATTATTGTTATTATTATTATTATTATTATTATTATTTTTATTATTATTATTATTATTATTATTATTATTATTATTATTATTATTATTATTATTATTATTATTATTATTATTATTATTATTATCAATATATTCAAGACATCAAGCTTAAGTAAAGGGAAAAATAGCAGTCTTCTCTGATAACGTAAACGGAAATAACATAGATAAAAAATGTGATAATTTTTATGTATAACCACACACACACACACACACACACACACACACACACACACACACACACACACACACACACACACACATTATGTAACCTATGTGAGGCCAAAACTCGAATATGCAGCCCCCTTTTGGAATCCGCACTTGAAAAAGCACATAGCTAAGCTTGAAAAAGTTCAAAGACATGCCACGAAGCTGGTGCTAGAAATACGCAATCTTAGTTATGATGAGAGGCTGAGGGAATTAGACTTACCATCACTCAAATCTAATAATATGAGGAGGGATATGATGACGGTTTTTATATTCATTCATGTTTTTGACAGAGTGGATATGGATTGATGTTTTGATATAAGTGGCTCTAGAACTAGAGGTCATAGTTTGAAGCTTCGTAAGAAAACTTCTTTGGAGGATGTATGGAAGGACTTTATTATGTAAGAGTAGGTGATGATTGGAATTGGCTAAGCGAGGAGGTAGTTAATGCTGATTAAGTTCAGAGTTTTAAAGACAAATATGATAAGTATCACTGAGTACAAAAATGGAACCGACCAGAAGACGGGGAGTTACCTGCACAGGGCTCTTTCCCGTAAGCACACTTAGGTAATTGCAAGTAGGTAATTACATACATATAATAAACAATGATAATATTTAATGAATCGCTTGATAGATAGATAGAAAGACAAACATCTATTGAGAGAGAGAGAGAGAGAGAGAGAGAGAGAGAGAGAGAGAGAGAGAGGAAGGAGTAGATAGAAAGTCAAACATATTGGGAGAGAGAGAGAGAGACAAGCATACAAGGAAAGAGAGAGAGAGAGAGAGAGAGAGAGAGAGAGAGAGAGAGAGAGAGAGAGAGAGAGATTAAATGAATCAATAAAGCAATAAAAATTATAAGCCGGATGCAAGATTTATATCACAAGCAGATAGAAAATAATCATAGGGACATATGATTAAGAGTCAACATAAAAGATAAGAATATATAAAAATCTAACCACTGATCAGATAAGAGATGTAATACTTAATCATATTGATATTACTCTAGACAGTGAGTTTATTATAGAAGAATTTGAGTAGATAAAGATAAGAGTATCCATATCTTCTCCATGATATCATTTTCCGGTAAATGACACGTGTGTTGTCACAGGGGAGAGGAGTTCCTGTTTTTCAGATTACGTTGTATTTAATTATTTTTATAAAAGCATTAACATTTTCATACATTTTGTTGGAAGTTTGTTCCGGTTTTACGTCACGGACTCCCTTTTCTACCAAGGGCTAGGACGGTCGTCTTCTTGCGAAGGACTTGTTTTGGCAGATGTAAGCCTTACCCTGAGTGCATGCCCTTGCTAATCTCAGACCGTGACTAGGCGCGAACCCTCGACCTGACGCCTCAGAGTCGCGGACGCTACCGCTTGAGCCACGGTGACTACTTTTTTCGGAAGTAGATAGATTTTTTTTTTCAGGTTTTTACAGTAATTTATTTTAATCCCTGTCTAAAGAGGAAACGGATCTTGTAAAGAAGAGCAACTCCCAGATGCTCTAGGGTGGTTCATATATACAAGGCAAGTTACTTAACCTAACCCAATGTAAACCTAAGTTAGCCTTACCTAACCTAACCTAAAAAAATACGGGGTTATTGAACTTTACATGGGGTCCAGAGGGTTGCTCGTCTTTACATGATCAGATAAATCAGCGACCTGGAGAGCTGAGTAGTCAGTATTAAAAGACAGATAATAACAAAATAGAATAACGCTTATATCTGCCAAAACAAGTCCTATGCAGGAAGGCCACCGTCCTAGCCCTTAGTAGAAAAGGGAGTCCGTGACGTAAAAATCAGAACATAGTAACATAAGAGGATGTGAATAATGGTGAAGGTTGAATTCACCCGCAAGAATGTTTTGGGCATGAGAGAGACTCCATTCTCCATGCTCTGAAGTTGCTGTAGTGGAGAGAGAGTCCTTTGCAAGAAGGCAACCGTCCTAGCCCTTAGTAGAAAAGGGAGTCCGTGACGTAAAAATCAGAACATAGTAACATAAGAAGATGTGAATAATGTTGAAGGTTGAATTCACCCGCAAGAATGTTTTGGGCATGTGAGAGACTCCATTCTCCATTCTCCATGCTCTGAAGTTGCAGCAGTGGAGACTGACTGTTTGTTGTTAGAACTAACAAAACCAAACATTTATTCGAGTTTGCTTTTATGCTTTGCGTATCGGCTGACGACACACACACACACACACACACACACACACACACACACACACACACACACACACACACACATATATATATATATATATATATATATATATATATATATATATATATATATATATATATATATATATATATATATAGATAGATAGATAGATAGATAGATAGATAGATAGATAAATAGATAGATAGATAGATAGAAATAGAGAGAGAGAGAGAGAGAGAGAGAGAGAGAGAGAGAGAGAGAGAGAGAGAGAGAGAGAGAGAGAGAGAGAGAATATTTTATCACTATTTCAAATATGTCATCTTATGTAAAACTATGCATACATACATATAGAGTGGATGCAATTCCCCCCATATGTGGAAAGTGGCCAAGGCAAAGCACACTCACCCCCACTCGCCAGAAAGCCAGTTTATTCAATCTCAACCATTTTTTTTTTTTTTTTTGCATCTCTTATATCACAAGTAATCTCTATTCAAATAGGGGTCGATACATACATGTAACCTCAGACCGTGACGGGGCGCGAACCCTCGAGGCGTCAGGTCGAGGGTTCGCGCCCCGTCACGGTCTGAGGTTAAGCAAGGGCATGCACTCAGCGTAACGATTACATCTGCCAAAACAAGTCCTTCGCAAGAAGGCAACCGTCCTAGCCCTTGGTTGAAAAGGGAGTCCGTGACGTAAAACACGCTTTTAATGTATTACAATACCATCTTCTTTATAAGAATAAAAAACCTTCTTTGAGGAAAAAATGAGAAGATTAGCACCTATCAATGAAAACCAAAAGACACAAATAAAACTCACAAACTCACACATACATACAAATACACATACATACACGCATTCACATGCTCTCAAACATATTAATTCAGTTACAAGCAAGTCAACTTTGTTACAGTTCAGATTCTGCTATCTAGTTACATTTGAAGAAAGCTTTCTGTCTTACAAGATATTTAGTAACATATTGTACCGGCAGCCAGGCGCCTTGCATGCATAAAACTCATTGCTAGTAGTTGTTCTTAGTTGTTGCTGGTGTCACGCAACCAAGAACCTGCTTGTATGGAGCAAATTTGTCGCTATTTGTGAAATTGATTTTAATATTTGTATAAAAGAATTTTTTTTTGTTTTTGCTGATTGTCTGTTTATCTGTAAAATGTATGCTTGTTCCAGGCACTAATTCAGTCACCGTGTCGTGTATATGCCTGATTACTAATCGCAACTATAAATGCCTGAGTGCCACAAACATTTACTTATATTGTATATTTATTTTTTTTTATTTCCTAATTCAAATATCTGTCATTACAACAAATATGAGTATTTCTCATTATCTGTATTTAATTTGTGAAAGATAAGCACAGTACTGTGGTATTTTACCACATAAATGTTTGAATATATGAATAAATGTGGTAAGAACAGTGCCGTATCAGTTCCGTATCAGTGCCGTATCAGTGCCATGTCAGTGTCATATCAGTAACTGATATCTGTTGAGTTGAGATAGTCTGATATTTACTGTATGTATGTATGTATGTATGTATGTATACTTATCAGTTCCACACAGAAAAAAATACACAAAATTATTCATTACATATACACCGGTTATGCTTCGCTCTGTAATACACATCTAAATGATTTGTGTATAACTATACATGAAGGAAGGTCTTTTGGACTTTAATGGGACTGTCCTGAAGGAAGGTCTTTTGGACTTAAATAGGACTGTCCAGGACAGTTTGATGTTAAGTCTTCCTTCAGTTACGGTTGTTGCTTTTTTCCATGCCTACATCAACACCGAATATTCTTGGATATTCTTTACACATCTCATCATCCCTTCACATCTCACAAGTCACAACACTCTCCATCTCTGTTTCTCTTTTGTTTTCCTCGTGCCCAGGTCCGATAAGGGCAGATTTTTTTTTTTTTTGCCTGTCCTGGTGTCACAATCATAAAATAATAATAATAATAATAATAATAATAATAATAATAATAATAATAATAATAATAATAATAATAATAATAATAACAATAATAATAATAATGATAATAATAATAATAATAATAATAATAATAATAATAATAATAATAATAATAATAATATTAATAATAATGATAATAATAATAATAATAATAATAATTATCATCACAAGCAAAAAGCACCCACTGACATGACACGAGATAAGATTTTTGGGTATCGCAAGAACTTATGATAGTAGAAGATCTGTTATGAAATCAAGATTAGTTGACAAGTTGGTGTCGTCAAGGGAAGACGCTCTGTTCCCGGCGGAAGTTAAAATCTCACCTCATAATAAGATAATATTGAATAATTTTTCTTATTAGACAAAAATGAATCGAGCTCCTAAGGCTGGCTTAGCTAGAGAGGTATTTGCGAAGGTAAGGTACAAATGATTTGGCTTGTTTTGTATATTTAGTACTTTGGAACAGTTTGCTTGTGTCATGAATTCATTATTATTATTATTATTATTATTATTATTATTATTATTATTATTATTATTATTATTATTATTATTATTATCATCATCATCATTATTATTATTATTATTATTATTATTATTATTATTATTATTATTATTATTATTATTATTATTATTATTAGTAGTAGTAGTAGTAGTAGTAGTAGTAGTAGAAGCATCATAAACCACACAACAAAACCAGCTAGAGCATATAAGAAAGGGTTTTTGGACTAACATAGGACTGTCTGGGACAGTTCGATGGTAAGTCTTTCTACAGTCACGGTTCTTTTTCTACGCCTACATCAACACCGAATATTCTTGGATATTCGTTACACATCTTTTATTATCCCTTCACATCTGACAAGTCACAATGCTCCCCATCTCATTTTCTCTTTGCTTTATGTTTTCTTCGTGCCCAGTGCCAGTGATGACAATTTTCTTTGCCCGTTCTGGTGTCACACACACACACACACACACACACACACACACACACACACACACACACACACACACACACACACACACACACTCAGTGGCTGGAGTACAACTTCAAGAGACAGAAAATGAGAGAGATCTAGGAGTAAACATACTGGCAGATTTGTCTCCAGAAATACATATAAATGGCATAGTAAGGGCAGCATATGCATTCTTATCAAATGTAAGGGTAGCCTTCAGGCACATGGACAAGGAAATGTTCAGAAATATTTATGTAACCTATGTGAGGCCAAAACTCGAATATGCAGCCCCCTTTTGGAATCCGCACTTGAAAAAGCACATAGCTAAGCTTGAAAAAGTTCAAAGACATGCCACGAAACTGGTGCCAGAAATACGCAATCTCAGTTATGATGAGAGGCTGAGGGAATTAGACTTACCATCACTCGAAGCTAGAAGAGTGAGGGGGGATATGGTGACAGTCTTTAAATTCCTTCATGGTTATGATAGAGTGGATAGGGATCGATATTTTGATATGGCTGGCTCTAGAACTAGAGGTCATAGTTTGAAGCTTCGTAAGAAAACTTCTTTGCAGGATGTAAGGAAATACTTTTTCAGTGTAAGAGTAGTTGATAATTGGAATTCGCTAAGCGAGGAGGTAGTTAATGCTATCTCAATCCATAGTTTTAAGGACAGGTATGATAAGTATCACTAAGTATAAAATGGAACCGATGAGGAGACGGGAAGATACGAGCTTTGGGCTCTTTCCCGTAAACACAATTAGGTAATCACAATTAGGTAATCACACACAAATATTGTGAAGAAAGTAAACGAGAACAATGGTAGAGAACTTCAGGAAAATCTAAATAGCCTGCAAGAGTGGTCAGAAAAGTGGCTGATGAAATTCAATACTTCAGAATGTAAGGTAATGAGAATGGGTACAAGTGCAAGAAGGCCCAAGCTTGACTACTCGGTGGCAGGAGTAGAACTTCAAGAGCCAGAAAATGAGAGAGATCTAGGAGTAAACATACTGGCAGATTTGTCTCCAGAAATGCATATAAATGGCATAGTAAGGGCAGCATATGCTTTCTTACCAAATGTAAGGGTAGCCTTCAGGCAAATGGACAAGGAAATGTTCAGAAATATTTATGTAACCTATGTGAGGCCAAAACTCGAATATGCAGCCCCCTTTTGGAATCCGCACTTGAAAAAGCACGTAGCTAAGCTTGAAAAAGTTCAAAGACATGCCACGAAACTGGTGCCAGAAATACGCAATCTCAGTTATAATGAGAGGCTGAGGGAATTAGACTTACCATCACTCGAAGCTAAAAGATTGGGGGGGGATATAGTAACAGTCTTTAAATTCCTTTATAGTTATGATAGAGTGGCTAGGGATTGATATTTTGATATGACTGGCTCTAAAACTAGAGGTCAAAGTTTGAAGCTTCGTAAGAAAACTTCTTTGCAGGATGTAAGGAAGTACTTTTTTAGTGTAAAAGTAGTTGATAATTGGAATTGGCTAAGCGAGGAGGTAGTTAATGCTAACTCAATCCATAGTTTTAAGGACAGGTATGATAAGTATCACTAAGTACAATATGGAACCGATCAGGAGACGGGAAGTTACGAGCTTTGGGCTCTTTCCCGTAAGCACAAATAGGCAATTACAATTATGTAATTATACACACAAATATATATATATATATATATATATATATATATATATATATATATATATATATATATATATATATATATATATATATATATATATATATATATATATATATATACACGAGCATATGTGTGTGTGTGTGTGTAGGTATTTATGTATTTATGCATGTATGTGTGTTTGTGATTACCTAATTGTGTTTACGGGAAAGAGCCCAAAGCTCGTGTGTGTGTGTGTGTATTTGTACACATTTTGAACATCTCCAACCTCGCTTCTCTATTATCAACGTCATTGCATTGGTATTTAAGCCGTTGGTATATATAAGTATGTTTGAGGATTTAAACAGTCGAAGAGAGAGAGAGAGAGAGAGAGAGAGAGAGAGAGAGAGAGAGAGAGAGAGAGAGAGAGAGAGAGAGAATTGCCTCTGGGCATATACAAATTCAATTTTTGTTTGTGTGTTTGCTTGTTTGAGTATTTTAATAACTCCTTTATTTGCACATGTTCGGCACAATAATCGAGATTTAGAGACTTATAAATGATAAGGAAGTCATCTCTTCCTTAACCTTGACCGTGAAAGAGAAGGAGACAGAAACGGCGAAGGGGTGAGGCTCTACTGGGGGGGAAAAATGCATAAGAAAAAAGCAAGAATCATAAACGTAAATATTGAAAAAAAATATTCGATGATGTTTGGCAGCCATTTCGCGTGACGTTTCATTCTTCGCGCAAGCCTTTTTTTTTTTTGTATTATATTATTGTTAATACTAACTCTGAATTATAGATAACAAAAGATAACCAGAGCAAAAAAAAAAGTTAAATAAAACAGTATATAGGACCTCAAAGAACGCGCGAGATGATGTCATTTTTAGCCAATAGGGAACGAGATCGGGTTAGGTAAAAAGGAGCGGCCGGCAAACCACTTAGACTCAGTTGACAGCCAGTCGTCGTGGTGAGAACGTTAAAGTTGAAACATCCCTCTCAGGACCCTATAAACCCCCTAACCCACTCAAAAAACCCTCTTATCCAAAATGAACCGAGCCACCAAATCTGGAATCGCCGCTGAGGCCCAGTCAAAGGTAAATTGACCCAAGATAAGAGGTTTATGAGCTATCAGAGATAAGGTTTTAACCATTTTACCAAGGAGATAAGATATTGATCCTAGGTGATGCTTCTGACAGCAGTGTTTACCTTTTTATATTGTATTTATGGTGGATTAGGTTTCTGCCCCAGTTAACACTTTGGTATATTGATTCCAGCTGTGGATATATAATATAGTTTCATGTATTTATATAGTGTTTTTATTGTATTTATTGACTAAAATATCGGAGTGTAGCAGCGTTGTGTTTTGTACTTTCGGAGTGGGAGTGTTTTGCCACGCGGCAAATTTGATGTTCTTACCCAGGGCTTAACCCTCGAGGCAATTTTATTAATAATTTATTGGTCCATAAAACAAATTTTTTCATTAAACAGCTGAATAGAGCTGGTTAGTTTAAATGAAAACATTTTCCAATTTTTTTTTATTTGCAGTAAAATAGCCACTTATATCTTTTTACACAATAACTAGTTTCTGCATATGAATATTGCCTCTGGATAAGTCACACTTTAACGTAAAATCTACGCAGGAATTTACTTTTATATCTAAGAAAAAAAATTATCTCGACCACAGGATGTATAAAAAATGATTCAAGTCTTTCTCTCTCTCTCTCTCTCTCTCTCTCTCTCTCTCTCTCTCTCTCTCTCTCTCTCTCTCTCTCCTCTCTCTCTCTCTCTCATATGGTTTAATGCTTTTATATAAAGGTTCATAATTAAAAAAATAATTCACATTACGATATATATATATATATATATATATATATTATATATATATATATATATATATATATATATATATATATATATATATATATATATATATATATATATATATATATAAGAACATAAGAATAGAGGACACTGCAACATGCCTACTGGCACACACGAGGCAGCTCCATTTTTTAATTGTATTTTCAGCATGTCTAACCTATTCTATTCTACTCTACTTATTTATTTTATTTTTCTGTTTATGATTTTTCTAATTATGTTGATTATATGTGTGTGTGTGTGTGTGTGTGTGTGTGGCACTTTTAATATATTGGTTAGGTGAGTAAAAACCTCTAATTACTTAGCGAGTGAGTGTATATTTCCTAGTTTTTGTGATTTTGGTGGTTTGTTAATATGTAAACTGAGAGAAAATCCATCTAAGCTTTTTAGATCAAGAGATATATGTTGATTATGATCATATATGTGTATTAGTTTGTGTGATACACATGTAGCCCAGTATCCAGCCTTAATTCCCCAGCTCCAGCCTGTCTGTGCCCATCCCTATTCGAATACGGATTAATAATGATTCACAAAAGGGGGGACGCATTACAATATTTATTGCCTCGTTTTTTACAAAGAGAAAAATGGGTGCTACTCTGGCTGGTTATCAAGGAAAAAATATCTGCACCGGAGATATTCTAGCGATAAACAGCACTTAAATCGGCTTAAAATGCTAAATAGAGGTTAGGTTAGGTTATAGGTCACAATATAAAGTGTAGATTGCATACCTAAGTAGACTCATGACAAATAGATAAGCCTTCACATCTGACAAGTCACAATACTCCCCAACTCTGTTTCTCCTTTTGTTTTCTTCGTGCCCAGGCTTGATGAGGGTAGATTTATTTTTTTTTTTTTTGGCCCGTCCTGGTGTCACAATCATAAAAAAAAAAAAAGCAGCCGAAAAATGACTGGTCTCTAGGTGGGTGATATCAGTTAATAACAGACAGGTCTTGCTATATCTGAACACTTGTGGCTCTGTGTTTATTTATGTATTCCTTCAACTGTCCAGAAGGCCTGACTCTGAGCACATTAATATATACTAAACACGTTAGTAGAAGTTATATAATTACATTTTTCCCTGTATGTATTTGGTTTTTCGGTTTTGCGTCACGAACTCCCTTTTCAACTAAGGGCTAGGACGGTTGTATTTATAGCCAATAGTGTTGTACTTAGTTATCTAATGTAATTCATATTACATCTTGTGTGAAAGATGGCAAAATTGTTTAAAATCTTATTTCTTCACAAGATGTCCGATTGTTATCAAGAGTATGCACTCAGGGGAACGATTGCATCTGCCTAAACAAGTCCTTCGCAAGAAGGCAACCATCCTAGCCCTTGGCAGAAAGGGGAATCCGTGACGTAAAACCGGAACATGTCCTGGTTGCTTTTAATCATATATGTAATTTGTTACCTTGTGTGTGTGTGTGTATCCAGTATATTACATATTTACTCTCACTCGTTGGGAAAAAAAACATCTATTGAAATATGCTATAGTATTATGGTTAAGGTTTAGTTAAAGATAGCCAAACTAGGAAGCGTCTGGAAGAAATGGGACCTGCCTTTTATCAGCACCGATGAAAGGTTAGTTCAGGTCAAGTTAGTTTAGAATTTGAGCTTGACCGAGATTTCTAACCGAGCTTAACCTAACCTAACCTAAACTTTCTTTGCTGTTGATAAAAGGCAGGTCTCTATTCTTCAGGAACTCCCGGACTAGTTCACCCTCCAGTTAAGAAATGATTCTGTAGTGAAAAATAATTATATATATATATATATATATATATATATATATATATATATATATATATATATATATATATATATATATATATATATATAATGTAGCTTTATATGTTTCGTATTTTTATTTCATACTATTAGGATATGAAAAATATATTTTGCCTTATTTCTTGTTTGAGTGATGATTGAAAACTCAAGAGAATACCTTGAATATATATATATATATATATATATATATATATATATATATATATATATATATATATATATATATATATATATATATATATATATATATATACCTCTTGAGATGACTAACTACGAATTCTCTTTGGAATATCTTACAATACTATGTGTTGTAATATAAATACTTATGTAAACATTATGTATCTCGAAATACAGGATGCTTGACCTCGTTTAGTTGCTATGCATAGTTATAATCCTTTTAAGACTTATCAGAGATGGTAATAAGTCACCATGTAGTCACCGTGGCTCAAGCGGTAGCGTCCGCGACTTGAGGCGTCAGGTCGAGGGTTCGCGCCCCGTCATGGTCTGAGGTTAGCAAGGGCATGCTACTCAGGGTAACGATTACATCTGCCAAAGCAAGTCCTTCGTAAGAGGGCAACCGTCCTAGCCCTTGGTAGAATAGGGAGTCCGTGACGTGAAACTGGAACATATTTATAAACCTTTTAAGACTTATGGATGGTAATAAGTCACCTGGCCTATTTAGGTCTTCGCATAGGCCTTATGAAAGATCCTGTTTTGAGAGAGTGAGAGGGGGAGAGAGTCAAGTAATTTCTTGTCATGATATTAAATATAAAATGCGAGTAATAAGTCACCTGGTCTCTTTACGTCTTCGCGTAGGCCTTACGAAAGATCCTGTTTTGAGAGTGAGAGGGGGAGAGAGTCAAGTAATTTCTTGTCATGATGTTAAATATAAAATGCGAGTAATAAGTCACCTGGTCTCTTCAGGTCTTCGCATAGGCCTTACGAAAGATCCTGTTTTGAGAGAGTGAGAGGGGGAGAGAGTCAAGTATATTCTTGTCATGATATTAAATATAAAATGCGAGTTACTGTCACGACTTTCTTTTAAATATATCTAGTGACTGAAGGTTTGGTATTCATGCGTCATGTAATGTTAATATATTTGAGTATTTAGTTTGTTAAATAAGTATTTTTTTTTATTTTGCTAGTTGTATCTCATGCCATTGTACTTTGAGAAGGTGATCAGTATAGGTCACGAAATTAATAAGTACTTTATATATATATATATATATATATATATATATATATATATATATATATATATATATATATATATATATATATATATATATATATATATATATATTTATTTTTTTTTTTTTTTTTTTTTTTTTTTTTTTTTTTTTCCCCGAGACTTTTCATCCAGGTCCATGCAGAAAAGGTTTGTACACAGCCTTCACGTGGGCTATGTATTCATTAAGCGTTTTGTGATATATGGCAATGTTCAACCAGATGTTTACACTAATGTAAGAGATAGTCTTGAATTATATTTGTTGTTTGATTCTAGTTTTTGGGTGCATAAGATGTACATCAGTATTTTGGTGTGTAAAAATTAATGTTCGTGGAATTATCCATCCACTTCAGTGTTGTATAGTGTCTTGGACTTTTTATCCAGGATTATGAAGAGCGTGTTGAAGACTGGTCTCACTGACGTTATTTTTTAAGTTAATGGATTCGGTTTTACGTCACGAACTCTCTTTCCTACTGTGGGCTGGGACGGTGGTTTGAAATAGACAGCACTTTTCATCCGGGTTCCTTGAATGACTTAGAAGGCGTTCGCTGAAATTTTTTGTACACTTTAAAACCATTGAAAGATAGGGGGCGTGGTTCTTGAAATAAGCCTAAAAGAACGTATTTTCTTGAAATATTAGTATATATTAGGAGCTTTTCATTCATGCTTTGGAAACGAGCGTAAATATGGTCAAGCATTAAGGTGTTTTTTCAATTCAAATTAAACTTGTATAATTTACAGACCTCGACGAAATTAAGTTTGTAGTTTGGCGGCATCTGTCCTTTTACTGGCTAGTTTCATATGACCTTTGACCTAGGTTTTTGTATTTTTTTCCAAATGTTTTATTTACTTATTTATATGTATGAATAGCACTAATTTTCTTGTAGTTATATGCGTTAGAATCTTGATGTCTGGCTAGTACAGTGGTAACGCGCTGGCTTCGCATTCACGAGGTCGAGAGATCGGTTCCCGTCCAAGACCGAGAGTTTAAGCTGTTTACTGGCAGGTTACTGCTGTGGTTGGGCACCACAGTTGGGGGTTGGGGCTTGCCCCGGCTGACGAATACCCATTGTATAATGGAAATAAAGGTTCATTATTATTATTATGATGTTTTGTGAGCAGTGACGTTAGTGGATATAATTTTTATCACTATCATTGTAACCATTTTTGTGATAGTGACTTCCGCCCTCCCTCCACTGTTTTTCCCGATTTTAAGTACTCTGTTTATGAATCGAGAATCCCTGAGGATGTTGTATGCTGTTTCCTTGCATTCTTGTTATATGATTTATAGCTATACCTATACCTATGTCTGTTCAGCCTTATGTATGTGTAGATTTATATTAGTACACCTTATGTACATGTACTACTTAGCTATTTTTAACTCTTGTCGCTATCTCCTGGGAGTTCATTCTTTCGTAGTACTAATCATCCTCTCCATGTGGATCCATTCTTCTTCTTTAGTCTTCTCATAGGAATTCATTGATAAATTCCTTCTCAAAAGATCCACAACACACTATTACCTTGACTTACAATCTCACATTTTATTCTTCTTTAGTCTTATCATAGGAATTCATTGATAATTTCCTTCTCAAAAGATCCACAACACGCCATTACCTTGACTTAGTCTCACATTTACTTCTTCTTTCTTCTTCTCATAGAATTCATTGATAATTTCCCTCTCAAAAGATCCACAACGCGCCATTACCTTGACTTATAGTCTCGCTTTTAATTCTTCTTCAGTCTTCTCATAGGAATTCATTGATAATTTCTCTCTCTAGAGGGCCACAGAACGCCAGATTTTAATTCTTTTTTAGTCTTCTCATAGGAATTCATTGATAATTTCCCTCTCAAAAGATCCACAACACGCCATTACCTTGACTTACAGTCTCACTTTTAATTCTTCTTTCAACCTTTTTCTTTTTATTGTCATATGCTATTTTTCTTGGTCTTCATTTTATTTTCTTCTGTTTAACTTCTTTTCTTCATTCTCTAAACCTGTTTATATAAGATCAAGGATGATGAACTGTTTCAAGTGGCCTAGTGCCATGGTGCTTGTGTTCTTTCAAGCTCCAGGCATCGTCTATCAACAGTTTTGAAGTATTTGGTCACTCTTCTTCTGCTTAATTTACATTCAAGAATCTGTCTCTCTGTGTCTTTCTATCTGTATATCTATCCACCTATCTATCTACTAAGACCACATTCCCTCTTTGTTCTTGATAATATATTCATCTGTCTTCTAACATACAACCAAAAATATTGCCGTTTACTCTAACTCGTTTCAGAGGCCCATTTACTCTTGAGTCTGGTTGGAGGTCTCCTACCAGAACCTCCTCGTATACGAAGACTTATTTTAACTTGCTGACTAAGGGGAAAGCTTTCTAGTTTCATTTTGAGATGTTTATTTTATGAGGTTAACATCTTATTCTCATTTTGACTTTTATTATGCGAAATTAACTTCGCGGTTGGACTGTTGTTAGCTCGCCATTGAGGAACTATTTCTTATATATATATATATATATATATATATATATATATATATATATATATATATATATATATATATATATACATACACACACACACACACACACACACACACACACACACACACACACACACACACACACACACACACACACACACACACACTTTGCTCCATTCCTTTTTTTTTTTTTTTTTTTTTTTATCTACCTAGGCCTTATGGGCAGTAGGTAGCCAGTTCGCTGTATTTTAGTGGTCCCCATAAATCAATCTCTCTCTCTCTCTCTCTCTCTCTCTCTCTCTCTCTCTCTCTCTCTCTCTCTCTCTCTCTCTCTCTCTCTCTCTCTCTCTCTCTCTCATGGAAACGACTGCTTACTTCGAGCAAAGTATTCGAAAGAAAGTCCTTCGCAAGAAGACAACCGGCCTAGCCCTTAGTAGAAAAGGGAGTCCGTGACGTAAACTGTAATAAAACTTTAGGAATCGTCACGAAAGTTAACTTGGAGGGCTTAACACTCTTCCAGTGGATCCATGAAATCATACCCGGTGTTACTGCTTATTTGATGCACACGAAGAAGTTGATCAACCATGTAAAGAAGAGAAACCCCAGAATGCCTTAGGGTTTTTCATGTTTATAAGAAAAGTCACCTAAACCCAGCATTACCAACGGTCTGAGGTTAGCAAGGGCATGCACTCAGGGTAACGATTACATCTGCCAAAACAAGTCCTTCGCTTGAAGGCAACCGTCCTAGCCCTTGGTAAAAAAGGGAGTCCGTGACGTAAAACCGAAACAACAACAACTTAAAATAATATGTTTGAAGAATCCGGAGACAACGTGCGTACCAAACGATAGCCTGAGGTGCTTCTCGTCTACTGGATCCAAGAAATTATTACCTGTAAAGTGTGAGAAGAATTTCATGTTGATAGGAGCCCATGGTATATCAGTTGGCAAGTGACGAACGTGGCAGCTACGAGTTCGATCCTACTGCCGGCCATGGTGTATCAGTTGGCAAGTGATGAACGTGGCCGCTACGAGTTCGATCCCACTGCCGGCCATGGTATCTCAGTTGGCAAGTGACGAACGTAGCATTTACGAGTTCGATTCCACTGCCGGCCATGGTATCTCAGTTGGCAAGTGACGAACGTGGCAGTTACAAGTTCGATCCCACTGCCGGCCATGGTATCTCAGTTGGCAAGTGACGAACGTGGCAGTTACGAGTTCGATCCCGCTGCCGGCCTATAGGAGGGGAATATAGCCTTTAATCCCAGCTATAAATCCAACCTGGCTGTGTACGCCCCCATTTGATTGGGGACTGATTGTGACGCAAAAAAACAAAACAAAACAAAAAAACACATACATAAGAGGTAAGACAAGAGTGAGCTAAAGAGAACCTCGAGTACGAGGGAAAGGGTTTTGTGTCACGACCTGACATTTTATGTAAGTGAAGTCACCGCCCATTGTAGTTGGGTTGGGGTCAAGTTACGCCCAGATTTTTCGCAAGTCTTAAGCCACCCACTTCTTCACTTGCACCGTCTGGCTGCTTTGCTTAGCCCATCCATCCACCCAACCAACAACCCACCCGTTCCCCAACCAACCAATAACCCATCCGTTCCCCACCCAACCAATAACCCATCCATTCCCCACTCCAGACACCCACATCCTGGTGATGATGCCTGTGTAGAAACCGGATTTGTCTGTCTTTTGGGTTGGAAGTTTAGAAGCTTTTGTCTTGTTAATTTTAATGTGGTTTGTTATAAGCACATTAATATTCGTTCGCTAAATCTAAATTATTATATTTTGCTGTTTCCTTGTATGGTTGTAATTTTTTTCCTCTCTCTCTATCTATCAATCTATCTAGCTATCTGTCTGTCTATCTATCTATCTATCTATCTATCTATCTCACACACAAGAACAATATATAAATTGTGCACTAATTGTTTGGTCTTTTTGTATTGTTGTTTCTTAATAAACTCTGATACATAAATAGATAGATAGACGGATAGATAGATCGAGATATATATATATATATATATATATATATATATATATATATATATATATATATATATATATATATATATATATATAGATAGATAGATAGATAGATAGATAGGTAGATGGTTAGTTATATCTTTGTTTCGTAAAAATACAATACAATATTCTTACGTAGTATAAAACGATAATTGTTATTAATACAAACTTAAACCTTGAAAGGAGTAGCATGTCATATTTAAAATATAAACCCTTCCAGTTTCTGGATCTATTAAAACACAAATGTAATTACATCACAGATAGATAGATAAATAGATAGATAATATTTGCATGTGCCTAGTGAGGCATAAATGATTACCTCTTGTTGAAACAACCAATTTATGCATACACGACCTGGTGGCCATCAGTAAACATGAGTTAATGCAACATAATTACCACGCATACATGGACCTGACGATTCCAGTGAATTTTGGTTTTTCTAGTTGTCACCGTGGCTCAAGTGGTAGCGTCCTCGACTTTGAGGCGTCAGGTCGAGGGTTCGCGCCCCGTCACAGTCTGAGGTTAGCAAGGGCATGCACTCAGGGTAACGATTACATCTGCCAAAATAAGTCCTTCGCAAGGAGGCAGCCGTCCTAGCCCTTAGTAGAAAAGGGAGTCCGTGACGTAAAACCGGAACCCTCCAGATTTATATTGAGGAAAGACTCGCAACTACTTAACAGCATTGCTTCTGCTGTAATGACATTTGTACTGCCGTCAAAGAGTTTTATATTTGAAGTACTGAGTAGGTCTCTTGTTCGAGGTTTACGTCCTCAGTGTTATTTTCTATGTTGCTGTCTTTTGAACAGTTTAAGCTGGGGGACGCCTGAAATGACCAAGCAATGTGTGCTGCAAATAATGGATGTGTCGTTATATATATATATATATATATATATATATATATATATATATATATATATATATATATATATATATATATATATATATATAAAATCCGGTTTTACGTCACGGACTCCCTTTTCTACCAAGGGCTAGGACGGTTGCCTTCTGCGAAGGGCTTGTCTTGGCATATATAATCGTTACCCTGAGTGCATGCCCTTGCTAACCTCAGACCGTGATGGGGCACGAACCCTCGACCTGAATATTTTGGAGCTGTATTTGTTCCATATTTATATTTCAAGTTCTAGCGATATGAAATATTAGATAATCTGTATTTCTGCTATTTTTATGTTTAAGTTCCCCAGCTCTATAATATAAAAGATTAACTGTAAATCTTTGAGTATTTGTTAGTTCTTTTGTAGCTTTAAAAAAAAAACGTGTTTCTGTTGTCCAGTCTGTCGTGTTGTATTTTAGATAAAAGATGGCTTCAGGTGTTCATAACTTCATATTTTGTTCAACTAGAAAGAGAAATGATGTCTGCAGTCTCATAACTCTGCTTAGAAACTCGTGCAAGTATAGGAATTTTTTTACTTGTTTTTACTCTTGATAAACTCTACGGTCTATTTTCGCCCATTTTCATATCAAAATTTTGCTGATAATTCTATTATATTTTCGTTATTACCCATGAACACTGTTGGAGTGTCTGTATACATTCGGTTCGAATCCTGGTCCAATGGCTATTGTTTAATGCATATTACATTATTTATGCCTATTTCAATCCAATTGTTTATATTCTTATAACCAGTATGTACCTCCCACATGATATGACTACTAACATTTAATTTGTAATGCTGTTTTATATTTTAATTGGGAGTCTATTCTCCATTTTTCATATCTCCTATTCAGTTTCTCCTATTCATCACAGTCTCTTGGTATTTCTGGTAGGATATAAGAGAAACATTACCATGTAAAAGAAAATAAATGATACAAAATTACCCTGAATCATGCAAAGCTTATTAAGGACATATGTTATATTATTTTCCTTATAGAAATATAAAAGAAAGGTGAATAACTTTAACCTCATATTTTACAGGATTAAAGCATATAAGAAGCTTAAGTTTCTATAGATAGCATTGCCTTTGAAGTTTAGATGTTTGTGGTTTTAGATTCTCCACCCACGGTTGGGTGGAATGGGTCATGGAGGACCCGTAGGGCGGTCGCCAGTTTAGAGTTGACCCCAAAAAACTGTTGTTTATTTATATTCACCTGATTTGCTGGCAATGTTTGTATTGCGTGCGAATACATTTTATGTCCTATTTGTTTTGAAAATGGATTACGTGTGTTTGTGTATGTGTTTGTTTTCAGTTAATATTTAATCAACTGATTTTGGACTTGTTTGTTCGGAAAAGTTGACTTATAGTTTATTTATTTAGTTTTAAATAAATTGAGAATAGATTTTTAGATTCTCTTGGCCAAAAATTATAAATATTATGCGTTGTGTGCGAGCTCGCGCGCCACAGGAATGTCAGTCAATTTCTTCCATGGAATCCTTTTGACCAAGTAGTTTAATTCTCCAAATTTATGTCAAAAAAATATAGTTTCAGCAGTCTGAAACCTCTATTGTGGTAATTTTAGAAACAAACCGCTATAGTAATATTGTATCTAACTCCATAATAGTGTTGTAATTACGTATGTTCATACCCTAGTACAGAGGTAACGCGCTGGCCTTGCATTCGCGAGGTCGACAGATCGAGCCCCGCCCAAGCAAGAGAGTTTAAGCTGTTTACTGGGGAGGCTACTGCTGTGGCTGGGCACCACAGTGGGGGGTTGGGGCTTGCACCGGCCAACGCCCGCCAGAACAGGGGTGACGCCTCTGGTAGGAGGGCTAAAACCCAGCAAACTTGTAATTAACCTAGATAGACTGACTTGATCTGGGTAGATGGAATGATGTTACTGCCACCCCATTACGATAATAAGGCAATTAGAGATAAAGCCTTTCTTTTCCCTACCCCCCCCCCCTGCAACGAAAATACTAATTCCTCTCCTTTTTTCAGATCAATTCCAAGTACAATGAGGAACAAGCTGGAGAGTGCTTAGACTGGATCGCTGATGTCATTGGAGCTGATATCGACAAATCAGGAAATGCTGATAACTTCTATGAAATTCTTAAGGATGGACAGATCCTCTGCCAGTATGTATAGCCAGATCATATATACTTCTAAACCAAGCTTAATAGTCTCTATGGTTGGATGAAAGAGATTTCTTTTTTCTACCTCCATTCCCACGACTGTGTTGAGCGGGGATCCTGGCTAGGCTTTTCCATAGTCCTGGCTTTTGTGTCTGGTCTTCTTATTCCTTTTAATCCACTTCTACAGAGGCCATCTGCCTTCGCTTTGGCCTTCCTCTTTTCCTCCTACTCTCAACATCCATACCATCATCTTTGTCTCGTAAAATAAGAATTAAATTTTTATTCATCAGAGTAACTATAATGACCAGTTTACATGGAAAGAAACATGCTTGCTGCATGTTTATTTTCAGATACAGATGTTAATTAAAAGTTTTACTTTTATAATAACAGAATTTCTTTCTTTAATTTACCCACTATCACCTACAACACACAGCACAATAAAATTATACTGTACTTTCTTCAGAGTCATCAATGCCCTAAAACCTGGTCAGGTTAAAAAAATTCAGACTTCCAAAATGGCCTTCAAGTGCATGGAAAACATCAACATGTTTGTTGAAGGTGCAAAAGCATGTGGAGTGCCTTCCCAAGAAACCTTCCAGACAGTTGACCTTTGGGAACGTCAGAACCTCAACGCCGTTGTCATCTGCCTTCAGTCTCTAGGAAGAAAGGTAAAAATACATGCTGTGTAATTCATGCTTTTTTTTCTTTAGTATTAGATTCATGAATTAATGTTCTTGTTATTCTGGTCATATGCACTTGGCTGCTTCAGTGGGGATTAATATTGATGCATTAATGTCAAAAAACAACTGCAGCATCAGTATTGATGTGCATGTGTTAGCCATATGTATTTTATCATTCAATATTATTGCAGGGTGGTCAGTTTGGTAAACCAACCATTGGGCCCAAGGAAGCAGAAAAGAATGTTAGAAATTTCTCCGAGGAGCAGCTGAGAGCATCCGAGGGCATGATCAACCTACAGTATGGTTCCAACAAGGGTGCCACCCAGTCCGGAATGTCCTTCGGCAACACCCGTCATATGTAGATACTACATTATTTAAACCATATTATACTGCTTAAATTATTTCATCAGCTTTAAAAAAGAAAGTTTGAAATAAAATGAAACTTGTTGAAGTAACATTGCATTCAATCATTTGGTTTATTTTAGATTTAAAATAAGTTTACCTAGTACTTAGTACTTAATAATTCCATATTTCTACTGAGAACTTGATTATATTCCTCTCTAATTCATCTTAATCAAATCGATACTGCAACTGTGATTTCCTTGGTCATAGAATAGAGAAGCACAAAGTAAAATGTAAAGAATCGGGTAATCATCTTCACATGTACACTGTATTCCTTTTAATTAAGCAGATAAGATTTTCATTTGTATTTAATGTAAGCTTTTTTTTTTTAATCTCAGCCATTCCAGTTTGTGGTTTTTTATAACATTTCCTGTGTCTTAACTCCCAATTTCACATGACAATAACTTTGATACTCATTTTTAACGTAAATAGTAGCCAGATAGTATGCTGTTTGATACAAACTTCTTGCAAGTGAAGGTCTAGCTCCTCTCCTTCACTAAAGAGCTTTATTAAAAGTGGTTTTCCGTTTTTAATCTGTATTATGTTTGTTATTCACTGAGATGATAAATCATTATAAACCATGAAAACAAGAACTTTGGCTTGAGTTAGCAAATTTGACAACCTTGTTTTGCTCTGTTCTTGATATCATTAATGTAATAATATTTATGCTTTCAGCAAATGTAAACAGCAGCATTTACAATGGTGGAATGCCTTAAGCAATTGGGGCTATTAAGCACTGGTCTGCTTGTATTTGAATCTCAAAAGAAGTAGAATTTCTTTTCAGTGCTGGCTTTTGGCATTTCATTTTAATATCAGTAGATCACCTCCAGTTTAGCAGTAGGAGTGTAAATAGAATTATTCATTGTATTTTTTTTCAGAATCCATTTAACATTTCTTCTTTCACTATCACATTCCAAGTTTATAGATTTTTTGTATGAAATATGAATAAAATTGTTCAACAATTTTAGCTAATGTTTCTTTTGACCTTTGAGGGCCGCAGTAGCTCAGAGGTATGGTGTGCGAGTTAGAAAATAGCTGAGGTGCATTTGATCCCACTGCTTAGGTTTAAGAAGGGCTTTCAGCCTCAATACCCCAGTTTCGACTATCCACCCCCATTTGTATGAGGACTAATTGTAACATAAAATGGTGAACTTCATCTGAGCTTTGTGTGTGGAAGTGGTGTTACATATTGAGGAAATTCTAGTACCCTGTTGATATCATGATAGAACTATTAAGATTTTATAGTGTAACCCATGAAGTACTTTTTGAAACTACTTGTTTGCTTCAGTTTATGTATCTATATGATACTTGTAAGAGGGTGTATTATGAAGATAATGCTGGTAAGCAAGTTTAATTTTGTATGATACTTGTTCTAAGTGTGTGTACTCTTACAGTATGCAGGTAAGGGAATTTATCCATACAGCAGGTCCTTGACTTAAGTCAAGAGTTCTTTTCCTAAAATGTGATGTAACCCGAATTTCAGTGTAAGTTGGAACACTACTTCTGCATTAGCATAGGTATTTATTTAGGAAAGTTTTCCCTTTTCTATGCATGTCACCATCTCTAATTTTACTTCCATGGTGATTGCTTTCCTTTTCTTCAAACCACTGCCATCAGAAGAATCTGCTTTATTCTTGGGAAATATAATATATGCCAAAAACTATAAAACTAGAGGCAAAATAATTTATATCATGCGTTGCAAGCACAAAACAACATAACTTGAGGACAACGTAAACCGAGGGCCCCCTGTATATGATACACATGTTGTGTGTGCACTCGGAATATATGCTGGTAAAGGGGTTTAATTTTGTCTTATACTTTCGTGTGAATCTGAAGATACAGTGGAAAAAACTTTTGCTATTATGACGTGATAAAGAGAACATGAGAACAGTACTCTGGAAGAGGAGTAAATGCTTTTATCATATTGTGTTTAGAATACTGTACAGTATATAAGTTTATGATGTACCTTTTTTCCAATCTCCCCTACAACTGTGGAATATCAGAGTTTGTTTGCAAGTTTGCATAATATTTTTATGACTCTGCATTGTACTCGATATTTATTTATACATAATGGAGTCCTTGCATCACACTTATGAACCAATGAGTATCTGTAACAGGCTCAACAGCCTGTATAATTCTTGTCAAGTTATACATAGTAACCAAGATAATAGTAATTTTTGTATACTGTAAAACTCCATATATCACTTAGTACCTAGTGATTGTCTGTAGTTCAATGACCAGTTTGATTTTTGTTCAATGATGCATTGTACTCATGACATTATTAATTTCACATACTGAGTCAATACATCACATCTATGAACCAGTGACTATCTATAGTGCAATAACATGTATATGTCTTGTCTAATTATACATGTATTCAAGATTATATTCATTTATTCATATGGGAGGCTTTTCAATGCACTTATGAACCAGTGGTCATCTCTTATATAGTGACCTGCATTATTCTAGTCCAACAAGTATAATATTTTTATTCATGATTATATGCCTTAATTAACATTGCTTCTCTTAGCACTGGGTCCTCTCTATGATGTGGAACATGTTCTACTGCTCATTCACAAGATGGGTGACCCAAGATGGTGAACATTGAGGAATTATGGCATTCCTTTATACCCTGAGAACTAAGAGGAGTGATCTAGGTAAATTTGCTTCTGATGGGTGTGTTTTTGTTGACCAGGCCACTGTGTTACAAGGGCGATTGCGGCAATTGTATTTATATGTATGTGTATATGATACTTTTTATACTTGGGTCCTCTGCACTTCAAAACTTTGGAGATGTAAATTACCCACTCCCTTAAAGAAAATTACGCTTCTAAGTTCATTCAAAGCCAGAGGAATGCCTACAAATGAACAGCTAGATATGCAAGTACCAAAATCATATATGATCAATGTGGTGTAAATTAGCATAATTATTGTTAGATATTCAATATTGCCTGTATTTTTGGATTCTTCAAGGCTTTTGTTTTGGTTACGTATTAACGAGTTATGGGCAGTATAGTCTGTCGCTATGTTTATGCAATAGAGTGGTAATGATAGGCCGCATGGTGATGGGTGTTGGGGATTGTGCTGAGGGCGTGGTGTGTGAAGACATTTTTGGCAGATAAAAGAGAGGAGAGACAAGGGAATTAATGGGAAGCTGTGTTCAATTCTGTTTGCTGTTTTTCTGATGTGAGTTGGCTTTTCGTTACTCAGGTCAGTTTTTCTTGTTCATAATAGATTCAAGTATTTAGTGCTCCTCATCTTTTATTTCTGGACCAATATTCATGGGGAGTTTATTCAATTTCTCAGCTTACAAGCAATCTGGGCCATTGGATGTCATAGCGTCAAAGGGTAAATTTCATGTCGAGATGCTGAAATCATATAATGAAAAGGGAGATGTCGTTGCGTGGTTAAAGTTAGCAAAATTATTGACTAATTTAACGGATATTAAAGATTTGGCTAGCTTTATACCGATGTTTTGGAAGGGGATGTATTAGCACTGTATCTGGCGATGGGTGAAGGGATTAATTAGATATTGATATGTTTAAGAGTAGATTGGAAGAGGCATTTGCACAGGGTATGTTTGATGCTTTTGGAAGGATTAAAAGGCTGCAGTGGTTAGGAGAACAAGTAGACATATTTGCTAATAAAATAAGGAGGTAGCTGAGTTAGCTGGATGGACTGAAGAAGGCTTGGACAGAGCTGTAGGTTACGGTTTGTGACTGGAATCCTTGATCGAATATCAATGGAATTACAACAGATAAAAGATATTGAGTCAGGGTGTATGAATGATTTATTAGCTAGAGCTAGAGTATTGCATATAGGAGGAGGTACAGAGGTAGTGGGGGTAGCTAGTAAAAGATTGACTGCAGTGGAAAATTGGCAGACCCTGCAACACCAGAGTGATATGTATCAAATGCACCACATGGGGTTGATAGGACACTGTTAGTGGCTAGAAAAATCGATCCTACAGTGATGAGGGATGAACTTAGGCAGGTGGTAAGAAGTTGCTTCCGGTGTCAATCCATAGACCCTACACCAATACCACATTGAATGGGGGAAAGTAGAGTGGAATATAATTGGAAAAGATTAATGATTGTACTTGTTATCAGTAAGGGTGATATTCATCTATGGTAGATTGTGGTCCTGGTCGATTTGCAATTGGGAGAGAGTTGAGGACAGTGATTGTGGAGATTATTGCAAGCATGTTGAACAAGGGTGGATTAGAGATTATGTCATGGAACTTTGTTCCTGTTTTACGTTACGGACTCCCTTTTCAACCAAGGGCTAGGACGGTTGCCTTCTTGCAAAGGACTTGTTTTGGCAGATGTAATCATTACTCTGAGTGCATGCCCTTGCTAACCTCAGACCGTGATGGGGCGCGAACCCTCATCCTGACGCCTCAGAGTCACGGACGCTACCGCTTGAGCCATGGTGACTACTTTATGTCTTGGGACTTTAGTGATAAAAATTAGACTAATCTAGAGAACAAGAGAAGTTGTGGAGTAAATTAGTCATTGTTAGATATTCATTATTGCCTGCGTTTTTTAATTCTTTAATGCTTTTGTTTTGGCTTTGTATGAACTAGTTTCGGGCAGTATGATCTGTCACTATGTGTATGTAATAGAGCAGTAACGATAGGTGGCTTGGTGATGGGTTGGGGATTGTGCTGAGTGGGTGGGAATGAGGCATTTTTGTCGGATAAAGGGGAAAGGAGAGTCAAAGGAAGTATTGGGAAGCCGTGTTTAATTCATTCTGATGTTTTTCTTATTTGAGTTGGTTCTTTGGCTATTTAGTTAAGTTTTTCTTGTTTATAGTGGACTTCAATAGACTGGATAGGACGCACCTCAGCATCGTCAACTGGAAAAAACAACAACTCACAATTGGCCAACTGGAAATAATGCATCTCATAATTAAGCAACTGGAGGTAGAGTACCTTGAGTTAGGTTAGGTTAACTTAGGTTAGGTTATCTCCATTTGGCCAGTCACGACGAGTGGACTCAAGTAATGTTTCTCATCTTTTATTTCTGGACCAGTTTCCAGGGTGACTAGTGAAGCTTGTGTGTTCAATTTCTCATTTTGCAATTAATATACAAAAATTGTTAAGCATAAAATCATATTGAGGGCAACAGTAGAAAGTGTGAGTCGGGAAGTGACAAGCCTGACATTTGCAAGGTCAATCCCACTTTGGGACGTTAGGGAGGGTATCCAGCTCTAATTCTCCAACTCCAGTCTTTCTGACTCCACCCCGAGAATGGCTAAAAATAATACATAATCATGTTGACTTTTCTCTGAGAATGAATAAAAGTAGCATTAGATTGATAAAAAATAAACAGTTGACTAAAATATATATTGGTAGTATTAATTATGATTATTGTTGGAATTAGGAATGAGTATATAGTAGGATCGACAAAGGTAGTTTAATTATCTAAGAAAATACAGGAGGGAAGGTTTAGATGGTATGGACACCTGTTACGACGGGACGAACATCATGTTGGAAGACATTCGATGGAGATGGAAGTTCTGGGTAGAAGGAGGAAAAGAAGACCAAGAAAAAGATGGCATTATTGTATAAGGGGAGACTTGCAATGGAAGGGTATTGATGAAAATGAAGCACAGAACAGAAATAGATGGAGACGACTCATTCACAACGGCGACCTCCATATAAAAATGGGTTGATGCTGAGAAGAAGAAGAAGAAGAAGAAGAAGAAGAATATTATTATACTGCGACGATGATGAATTGACATTTGAGAAAATATCTGCCTTGAATATATATGGTTGTGTTATTGAAATTATCTTCCATAAAAGCTAGCTCTCTACTATATTCAGGGTACGACCATTACCTTGTGAACCACAGGGAAATTTTTTGTTCTAAGGATATTTATATAAATGTGGCTGGGGAGAGAGCAATATTCGGTCTAATAAAATTTAATGGATTGGATTCGGTTTGACGTTACGAACTCCCTTTTCTACTAAGGGCTAGGACGGTTGCCTTCTTACGAAGGACTTGTTTTGGCAGATGTAATCGTTACCCTGAGTGTATGCCCTTGTAGTGGCATAGTGTATTTTCTTTCTTTATTTGGAGTGTTGTAGTGGTATGATATATGTCTTCTTTATTTATATATTAATGTATTTATTAATTGATATATATATATTTTCACTTTATTTATTAATATTTTTTGTTGTTGTTGTAAAGTGATCCCTTAATTTTGCTTCTTTTTGTCATAACGAACTGTACATTGTTTTGGTTTTCTGTTTTTCCTGGTAACACTGACTCTGTATTGCCGCCTTTTTCGTGTAGTGTGATACTTTTGGTCTGTTCATTTTCGATACATAAAAATTGCTCATAATTATCACTTGTGCCTAATTCAATACCTTAAATGATATTGTGGTAATCTTGATATCTTGTCAGACAGAACTATAAAGTGGTGACCCCGGAGTGACAAGATATTTGTGATTGACAAGATAGGCCTAAGTGACAAAATTTCTTCAGCATCATACCGGTAGGCAAGGCCTATTTTTCTTTCAGTATTTGTACTCTAAGATAAGCTGTCATAAACAATGCTCGATTCTGATGATGATAAGTCTAGTGCTGTCAAGCACTTAGCAGTGAAAGCCCTGCATTCATGGACACCTGCGTTTCAGGGTGGTTTTCTATTCTTGAAGCCCAATTTGGCTTAGCTAATGTGAAATCCAGTGAAACAAAATTTTCCCATGTGTTATCTGCCTTGCCCCCTAC
>JAXCGZ010021690.1:25000-33975 GCA_037179515.1 Halocaridina rubra | reverse complement strand
ATACAAACACAAACACACACATATATAAACTTACCTTCTTTATAGAATTATTTTGATTTGTATAATATGCAGTTTTATGATTAATTGCAAACTTGTTTTTTTTTAATATGCAATTTTAATTATTTAACCAAGAAACATACCATTATTGGGGAGGGCTAGGCAGAGGAACTCATTTTGAATGAGCAAAATGTCACAGTTTCTAATGTAAAATGAGTCCCTAATTTATAAAATGAAACCCATTTGTTGGTTAAATATTTATGTCATCATATACATTTGCTTAGTTATTTATTTGTGATTAAATTTATGAATATGGTTGAAAACTTTGAACGAATAGTACATGCTATATTCAACTATAATTACAGGATGGCTACAACTATATCCTGGGGATGCTACAAAGGCCAGATGCAAGGCCTGTGGGACAGTTGTACAACCCCATATGAAGTCACTTGTGACTCATGCTTCAGGGAAGAAACATATGGACACTATAAAATCATCAGGAAGTAAAGTGCAAGTATCCATAAAGGATAGTCTCCAGCCAGTGGTGAATGACCCTTTTAGAGTAGCAGAGTTGAAACTAGCAGTTTATGTGACAGAACATTCATCTAACTTATCAATAGATCATTTGGGTGAACTGATTCTTCTGCTAGATCAAAAGTAAAATGTTTAAAAAAAAAATAAAGTTGCACCGCACTAAATGTTCCCGATTACAGACATATGTACTTGCACCAAGTTTCACAAAATAACTGATGGAAGAAATTAGAGACCAGCCTTTTAGTTTGATTATTGATGAGAGTACAAATGAAGCTAAAATTTCATGTTTAGCTTTAAGCATTCGGGTTTTCAGTCCAAAAAAGGGAGCAATAGTTGACACCTTCTACAGACTTGTTCCCCTTAAAAATGCTACTGCAGAATCTGCATATAGGACTGTAAAAGATTGTTTGGAGGAGGACACCTTGGATATTCGTAAACTAATTGGAATTGGTACAGATGGAGCTAATTCTATGGTTGGACGCACTCACTCTCTTATAACATTATTGAGACAGGATAATCCAAAGATCACATTAATCAAGTGTGTATGTCATTCGCTTCATTTAGCAGCAAGTAAAGCATGTGATGGGCTTCCCACAATTCTTGACCATATAGTAAAAGAGGCACACACATGGTTTGCAAACAGCCCAAAAAGAATGTGCACTTACAGTAAGTTGTATCAAGTTTTAGAAAACTCTGTACCAAAAAGAGATCCAGGGTTAGCTAGCACACGCTGGCTGTCTCGCTTAGGGGCAGTAATTGTAATTCTGGATCAATGGGATGCACTTAAGCTCCATTTTAATATATCTGCTACAAATGAACGCTGCCATACAACACATTAATTTAGCCAAGCATATAATAGTCCTCAGAATAAACTCTACCTTTTGTTTTTTCATAAGACTCTAGGAAGTTGTAGGGGTAAACAAACTTTTTCAAGGACAGAATGTAGACATCACGAAGCTTACAGAGGATCTTCTCGACATGTACCGAAATATTATGCAAATTGTAGTTGAAACAGAATTTCTGTAAAAATGCATAAAAGAAAATATTCCTAAGCTTGAATATACGATCTATATCTCTTGCCACTGAATGTCATCAACTTTGGATATGAATTCACTACCTATGCTAATGCCTGTCCTTTAAATGACAACCAAATAATGTATGTGAAAGATCGTTGTCAAAAATATGTGTTAGAACTTCTAAATCTAGTACAGATACGATTGCTTGACAATGTTGAAACTTTGTTAATGCTTAAAAAATTCCACCCTGCAATTGCTAATTTTCAGCACAAAGACTCTATTGTTCCACTTGCCTATAGATATCAATCAACCTTCACATATATGGATAGCTTGGAAAATGAATGGAATGTTGTGAACTTAGATCAGTGGCCCAAGTCATGTTTGATAAACATGTTTGTTTCTGGTCTAAAGTGAGAGAGAAAAAGAATTCTGCAGGGGAACCAAAATACCCCAATATCTCATGTTTAGCTTCTTCTTCTTCTTCTACATCTTTTCCCACTTTTATGTGGGATCGATGTTTCTGGCCAGTGTTCTCCATTTGTTTCTGTCCCATACCTCATCACCTAACAAACCTTTAGACCTCAGGTCGTCATTGATGCAATCCATCCACCTACGCTTTGGTCTCCCCCTCCCTCTCCTACCCTGTATATCCATTTCCATCACCCTCCTGCCAACATACTGTTCATCCCTCCTAACGACATGACCATACCATCTTAGTCTACTTTCTTGTATTTTATCTGATATTTCTCTAACTTTTGAGGTACCTCTAATTACCTCGTTCATTTTGATCTCATCGCTTCTTGTCACCCCATACATCCATCTCAACATTTTCATCTCTGCCACATCCAGTTTTTTGTCTTGTATCTTCTTTATTGCCCATGTCTCTGCTCCATACATCATTGCAGGTCTCACAAATGTCTTATGCACTTTACCCCTCAACTTAATCCCTATTCTCCTGTCGCACAGCACCCCAGACACTTTCTTCCAGTTATTCCATCCCGCTTGTATTCTGTGGGTTATTTCTGACTCTAGGTCACCATCCTCTGCTACTGTTGATCCCAAGTACTTGAACTTTTCAACTCTTTTCAACACCTCCCCCAGCAAATTGACCTCCCCATCCTCATCATCTCTCAACCTCAAGTACTCTGTCTTCTTCCTGCTGATTCTCAGTCCTCTATCCTCCATCACTCTTCTCCACTCCTCCAGCTTCTCCACCACTACCTCTCGTCTGCTGCTACACAGTACAATGTCATCTGCAAAGAGCATACACCATGGTGATTGATTTCTAATACCCTGGGTTACTACATCCAAGACCAGATCAAATAGATATGGACTCAAAGCAGACCCTTGATGCAGACCAACATTTACTGAGAGATTTTTCGTCAAGGCCACACTGCTCTTAACATTTGCCTCTGCCCTCTCATGCATATCTTGGATGATTCTTACATATTTCTCGTGGACTCCCTTTTCTCTAATACACCTCCACACCTCTTGACGTGGTACTCGATCATATGCCTTTTACAGGTCAATAAAGACCATATACCGTCCTTTCTGTTTCTCCCGATGCTTTTCCATCATTTGTCTCAAGGCAAATATGGCATCCACTGTTCCTCTTCCAGGCATGAAGCCAAACCGTTCATCCCCAATTGTCTTTACCTCTGAGTCTACTCTCTATGATCTTCTCCCATATCGTCATAGTATGACTTAACAACTTTATACCTCTATAGTTTCCACACTCCTGAATGTCTCCCTTCCCTTTATAGCTTGGGATGATTAGGCTTCCTCTTCAGTCCTCTGGCATCTTTTCCTAACTAAAGATCTTTTGCATTAAGTCCCACAAGATATCTATGCCTTCCTCTCCAAGACTCTTCCATACATCCACTGGCATCTTATCAGGCCCTGCTGCCTTTCCAATTTTCATTTTCCTTACTGCCTGCTCTACCTCTCTTCTAGCCACTGTTGTTGTAACTGCTTCATTTGGAAGTCCATCTTCAAATACTGCTCTTGGGTTCTATTCAGTTAGTAATCCTTCAAAATAAGTTTCCCATCTGCTTTTTATTTTATCCTCTTCCGCTACGACTACTCCATGGTTATCCTTTATTTGTCTTACTTGGGTCAAGTCCTTGGATGTAGCATCTCGGGCCTTGGCAATTCGACATATTTTCTTCTCTCCTTCTGGTGTTTCCAGCTCTTCATAGACTTCATTCAATGTCTCTGCCTTTGCTTTTACTACTGCTCTTCTTGCCTTCTTCTCTGCCTGCTTGTACTCTTCTTTATCCTGCTCCAGGCCTGATAAATATGCCTTTTTCTTAGCTTCTTTCTTGTTCTTCACCCATTCTTGCACTTCCTCATTCCACCACCATGACTCTTTATCATTTGGGGGTTTCCTTCCTGATGACTTTCCAAGCACCTCCTCACCAACCCTCAAAATCACCTTACTATTCTCTGTCCACCATTCTTGTACATCCTCATGCAACCTTATTGCTTCCAACACTCTTCCCTTAAACATATCTCTCAGCTCTGCATCTTTCAATCTCCACCACTTTATCTTTGGGTCCATCCTCGGCTTCTTACTTTTCCTACATTTCCTGAGCCTGCAATCAGTTACTACTATCCTATGTTGCACTGCTACATTCTCCCCATTTATTACTTTACAGTTGCTAATCTCCTTCAGATGGTCTCTCCTACACAACAATAAATCTATTTGGCTCTCCCTCCCACCACTACTGTATGTAATCAATTTGTTTTCCTTTTTCTTAAAGAATGTGTTGACCAATGGCAGATCTAATTGCCACTGCAAAATCAATCACTCTCTCTCCCCCCTCATTTCTCTCGCCCACCCCCAGCCCCCATGCACTCTACCTATCCCAGCCCTCCCAATTCCCAAGTGGCCATTTAAATCTCCTCCCATAATTACCCTCTCCCTTATAGGAATTGTTCTAAGCTCCTGGTCCATCTCCTCCTAAAATACATCCTTCTCCTCCGCTGCATAACCAGTTTGTGGGGCATAGGCACATACCACATTGACTACCGTTTCTCCCAGTCCCAGCTTTAAACTCATAATTCTGTCACTCTTTCTATTCACACCAAGTAAGTTTTCCTTCAGGTCTTTGGATAGTATTATTCCTACCCCATTCCTCCCTTCCTCATTTGCTCCACTATAGAACAATTTGCAACCCTCACCCAGTTCCCTCGCATTATTTCCTTTCCAACTGTTCTCCTGCACACACAGCACTCCAATTCTCCTCCTCTCCATCAGGTCCACCAATTCTCGCCCCTTTCCAGTCATCGTCCCCACATTAAGAATGCCCACCCGCAGCACCTCATCTGACACTCTCCCTCGCGCTTGCCTCTTTATCCCAGCCGTCCATGACTGGATTGCCCTTGCTGTCTTTCCGGAGGGGTCAGGCGAAGCCCCAACGCCTCGCCTAATGGGAACGCCCTAGTATGGTGATCATTCTCGTTATCTGTACTGGCCATATTTTGGTTTTGGCAATTTTTTTATGGCCGGATGCCCTTCCTGCCGCCAACCCTCCCTATTTGCCCGGGCTTGAGACCGGCACCAAGTTGAGGCTGGCTTGCCCCCCTCAGTGGCTGGGTTAATATCTCATGTTTAGCATTGTCTTTATTTACATTACCTTTCTCTAATGCCTCTGTTGAGCGCATATTTTCGCAGATGAATGTCGTGCACAGCAAGCTTAGAAATCGGTTCAGTGTAAGATCTGTAGAAGCAATTCTTCAAATAAGATATGGATTATCTCTTCAAGGAAAGTCCTGTGTCAATTTTGAGCCATCTTTGGATATGTTAGGAAATTTCAATGCAAAGGGAAATGCAGAAGGTGATGACCAAGAAGTAATTGTATCCCTAGAACTGGATGCACAATAATAAGTTTCATATTTGAAACAAAACAAAACAAAATGATGATTTTAATTTCAGTTATCTTTTCATACCAAATATTTACACTTAAGTAAAAAAAAAATGCAGAATGCTTTAATTTCCTAGAAATGATTATTTTGATTTCAGTTATTTTTCTTAGATTTTTTTTTTAAATATAATGCTTACATTTCATAAAGTGACTATGATTAAGTTAATAAATTCAATATTACAAAAAATGTATTTTGATTTCACTTAAATTAAGTTTCTTTATGCGAATCAAGTCAAATAATGTAATGCCACTATAAAACTTTAGATTTCATTATCATGTAGTAAAAAAAAATTGTGGATTAATTTGTGGAATATTGAAATTTTTTGTGGATATTTTGCTGATAAAATGTCACCTATACGTGGATCATGAGTGAGAGCAAACTGTCAACATTTGTTTACCCCAGTGTGGTCCGACAGCCCTGGGGAGAGGGAGCTTACTTTTTTTCTGAAGATAAGGAGCGAAAGAAGGCTGAAAATGAAGCTAACAATATATATTATACACACACACACACACACACTCACACACACACATTTTTTTCTTTTTCTTTTTATTCTCAAATTACCATAGTCAAATTTTTAAGTTAAGATGTGTGTTACCAGAAAAGAGATAACTTGAGTCACTACATAGCACTTATATGGAGATATAAAAATTCTGTGTGAAGCTTAAATAAAAGTTTTTTTCTCTTTTTTCTCTTTCTCTTCTTCTTTCTATATTCTGTGAGAGGGAGAACATAAAAATGAGGCCATCTCTGTCCCAAACCTTTCCCACCCATGGGTCGGGAGGAGGGGTAGCTATTAGGAGACTAAAACAGAAAATCAAGAATTTAGAGGCAATGGTTATAAGCCATGATGAAAAAATTCGGAATATGGATGGAGAAATGAAAGAGAATAAAACACTCAGAGAGGAAATAAGATCTTTGGAGGAAACAAATAAAGCACAAGGGCAGGAGAGAAAGGAACTAGAAAAAAGAATAAAGAAGCTGGAAGGGGAAAAGAGTTACCTAGAAACTAGAATTTCTAAACGAGAAGATAAAAACAAACAGCTGAATGACAACCTAAAGGAATTAGATGTTAGTTCACTGCTCTCTTCTGAGAGAGACGAGATTGCTGCTTGGAATGTCCAGATTAAGGAAAACATTGAACAGTTCAGAAAAGAGTTCCATGAGCTGAATATGGAAAATGATGCCATGAAAACTTCCTTTGCTGATGCACTAAAGGGGAATGTGGCAGTAAAAGAGGCTGCAAAGGTGGTGGCACTGGAAAACATACAAACAGTTGACTATAAAGAGACAGTAATCGTAAAAAATTAAATACTTTGTGATGGAAAGGGCAAACCCACTCATCAAACAGGCACTTGATAAAGAGAAGACAGTGATAATCTCAGGTATAAGCGAATCCCAGGAGCCAACATTGCAGGGGAGACTTGAAGAAAATAAAGCTAGGGTTGTAGACCTGATAAGAAAGCTTGGAGTAGTTTGTGGTCCTGAGGATATTGTAAGCATACACCAACTAGGTAAATATTCGAGGGAAGGAAAGCCAAGACCAACAAAAGTAATCTTTGAGAGAGGGAAAACTTGTAGGGAAATATTGTTGAGAAAAAAATGTCTAAAAGACCTTCAAGAATTCAAAGAAGTGTTCATTAGACGATAGAGAACACAGGAAGAGATGGGAAAGATAAAAAAACCTGTTGGAAGAGGCAAGAAGGTTAAATGAGGAAAGAAATGAAGAAGAGAAGAAAAATTTTCATTTCAGAGTTCTTCCTGACAAAGGGGAGATATAGAAGATAATGACAGAAGATCAGGGGATGGGGCCTCATCAAGATTGTTATACACAAATGCTGATGGATTAGCTGGTAAGGCAGTAGAATTAAAAGATAGGATTCACAACAGTAAGGCAGATATAGTAGCAATTACAGAGACTAAGTTGAGTGAGGACATAAACAGTGTCACAGTTTTTTCTAAGGGCTTCAGAATACTAAGGGTTGAAAGATTTGAGAGGACTGGTGGAGGGATAGCACTGCTCATAAGTGAAAGGATTCAAGTTGAAGAAATAAACTTGGCTATAGAAAGTGAGTTCTAGGAATTAACCCACCAAGGAACCAGAATAGGCTTGAAGTTTATGAGGAAAGTCATATAGGTACTATTGAAGTCATAAACTCAGTTGTTAACATGGCACGGGAAAAAATGTAGGATTTTGATTATGGGAGATTTTAATCATAAAGAGATAGACTGGATAAATCTTGACCCACACAGTGGTGAGGACTCATTCGGGGAAAGATTCCTAGATTGCGTACAAGGGAATTTCCTACACCAACATGTAATGGAACCAACGAGGGCCAGGGGTGGGGATGAGCCATCACTACTTGATCTAGTATTCACAGATAATGTGTTGGATATTGAAAAAATTGAGTATGAACCACCAATTGGAAAGAGTGACCACTGTGTGTTGTTGATGGAGTATATCATTGAAGATATTCTGCCTGAGAGTAGAGGCACTGAGGACATGAGGAGGAACTATCCGAAAGGAGATTACATCAAAATGAATGAGCTTTTTGCAGTTATTGACTGGAGAACCTTATTTTACAACAAATCTGTACAAGAAATGTATGACATCTTTTGTGAGAAATATGGGAAGATAGTAGATTGCTGCATACCTGTCACCAAAGTAGGAGTAATTCATGCCAGAGAGAAATGGTTCGATAATGGGTGTAAAAGAGCTAAGGAGTGGAGAGACAAATGCTGGAAAAGGTATAAGAGGAGAAAAAACATAAATGCCTGGCAAACCTACAAAAGAGCAAGAAATGACTACCTAAGCAAAAGGAGAGAGGCAGAGAGAGATTATGAGAGGGACATCACCAGGAAGGCTTAAGAAAATCCCAAGCTTTTCCACAGCTTTATCAGAGGAAAACTGAAGGTAAAAGAACAGGTTTTAAGGCTAAAGAGAACAGATGGAAGCATCACTGAGACGGATGAAGAGATCTGCAAAGAATTGAACAAGGAGTTTCAGTTAGTATTTACCGTAGAACATACCCCACCCCCTCAGATTGCAGAGATAGAAGCTCAAGGGCCGGTATTAGAGAACATCAACCTTACAGCCACAGAGGTATGCAAAGCGCTGATGGATTTAGATGTTCATAAAGCTACAGGTCCTGATGACATATCCCCTCATGTACTTAAAAAATGCGCAAACTCAATATCAGTGGCACTAAGTATCATATTTGAAAAGTCACTGGAGTCAGGGGAGATTCCAAGATGCTGGAAACAAGCAAATGTGATACCTATCTTCAAAAAGGGAAGGAGGGATGCGGCTCTGAACTATAGACCAGTTACCTTGACCAGCATAGTTTGCAAAGTTATGGAGAAACTATTAAGAAAACATATCTCTCTTCACATGGAATCCTTCAACTTTTTGTCAGTGAGGCAACATGGCTTCAGAGAAGCTAGATCAACAGTAACAAACTTATTAGAATTTTATGATGAGGTAAGCCAAATCTTACAGGAAAG
>JAXCGZ010021690.1:0-17500 GCA_037179515.1 Halocaridina rubra | reverse complement strand
CGTTGTTGGTCTCTGCTTAAGACTTGTCTCTCCAGCGGTGTCAGATAGAATTGGTATAAACCATCCCCTAACTGAGCCAGTCCCTTTGGTAAGTCACTTGAGCTTGGCTGCCACTCTTCCCCTTCCTCCTTTACAGTCTCCTTATCAGTGACAGGTGCCGTGCTCTCCAATTCTGTATCTTCAGTCCGAGGTCCTACTTCATTGCTATCGTTGCAACTGATGCACACTTCTTCTTCATATTCAACCTTTTCTGCCCAGGTGAAAGGTTTTTGTCTAGAGGTTTCTGTAAACTCTGTCGATTCTTTCCTTCGTCACAATCAGCTCTTTCGGCCTTTGTTTCTAAGGCCGCTTCTATCACAGTTTCATACTGCTTTTCAGTTAATTTTTCAAGGCTCTCCAATTCTTTATCCTCAGTTCGAGGTCCTACTACATTGGAGCTTGTCTGGGACTTTCCCCCTTCCTCTTGCACAGTGTCCTTATAAGAGACAATTGAAGGGTTCTTCAATTCCGTATCCTCAGTTCGAGGTCCTACTTCATAGTAGCTTGGCTGGGACTTTCCCTCTTCCTCTAGCACTGTCTCCTTTTCAGTGACACTTGGAGGGCTCTCCAATTCTGTATCTGTAATCTGAGGACCTTCTTCATCTCTATCATTGCAGCTAATGAGCACCTCTTCTCCACATTCAGCCTTTTCTGCCCAGAGTAATGGCTCTTGTCGAGAGGTTTCTGTGCATTCTGTCATTTCATTTTCTTCATCAGAAGGATCTATTTCAGCCCTTGGGTCTAAGGGCACTTCACTCTCATCTTCATACTTGCCTAAAGTTTCACTTGCATTCTCAACATCATTTTCTTGATAGTAGTAGTTTATTGACAAACAAGAATTACATTTTCTTTTTTTGTACAATACAATGAATTACAAAGACAATAAAAATAGATAATCAAACTCATGAAGATACCAACAATATCACCACTTATTTGTCCATTAAGAAAAACATTACAATATATTCAACTTAATACGAGTTACCTTATACACCATTATTTAATATTACATTCAACATCCTGAAAATAATTTCAAAACCTCATTAATATATTTACATAAATTTACTAAATGAAAATCTTCATTCAGCAAATTATCCAAAGAAGTAAAATCTAATTGATTATAAGTTTCACGAATATGTTGTGATAAAGGGTACTCCAGCAAAACGTGACATTCATCTTGTACTACAATATTATTGCAATTACATACTCTAGCCTCTCTGGGTAACCTACTCCACCTTCCTGTCTCTATCTTTAAGTTGTGAGACATTAATCTCAGTCTGGTAATATATACTCTTTAATAGTCAGGTATATATACACTCTTTTTGTACATCTTATGCACATCATGACCAGAGTTAAGCTCAGATCGGTAATTAACAAACTTACTAGCACTGTCTGGCCAACAGCGAATCTGTTGTTTTAGTTGCTCCATCGTAAATCCATTCGTTTCACCTTCCAAACAACGTGACAGCATTCTAAAACCTGGTGTATTCTCTCGCTTGCACAGGTCAAATACCAAATGAAATGGTTCATCGTGATTTATGTTATTAAATCTTGACCTCAAAATTTTTTTTCTTTTCTTAAGTATTTCATTATAACAGGTGTTTATTCCCACTTCAACCAAACATAAGGAAGATGGAGTAGTGCTTCTTACACCCAACAGACACTTAACTAATTTATTATATAATTGTTCTATACATTTTACATTAGATGTTAACCAACTCTCCGAACTACACAGCAGAGAAGCATTAAGGGCAGCATTGAAAACTTTCATCTTATACTGAAAAGGCATAGTGGTATTTGCAGCACAAAACACAGCAAACTTATTAAATGATGGAGTAGTTGAAGTTACATAAAGTGCTAGTACTGACTCCATAGTTCCCAAGTCTGTAAACCATGCCCCCAAATATAGATATCTAGGACAATACTGGATAACTGAGGTATCCACGATGAAAGGTTCCCTATCTTTTTCATTACCATTTACCACAAAAAAACTTGGTCTTTTTGTCATTAATAACCATGCCATATTCAGAGCAGTATTCAGATAAGACCATAAGTTTCCTATAGCACATAATCCGAGACGTCACCAATATGACTGTGTCATCCATCAGCAATAAAGCGTGTAACATTCTCAAGTATCCACCTTCTCCTATCCTTTCTTTAACCATTTTAATCATTTTATCAATGTACATGATAAATAAGAGACAGCTAGTTGGTGCCCCTTGCCTTACCCCAATAGAAGATGATATTATTGCTGACTTAAGAATATTTTTTGTACATATATATATTCCATATTATGCCAAAAGCATCTTTCTACCACATCCCATTGACTTCAGATATTTAATCATCCTATCACGAGGCACTCGGTCGTAAGCCTTACTAAAATCTACGAATAAACACATATAATTTCTTCTTTTTCCAAAGTGCATAATCGATCAACAAGCGAAGAGAAGTATATCATAAACTTTAGCTAAAGTATTCATGATACTAATACCACAGTAATTTCCGCAGTCAAATCTGTCGCCACTCTTGAATAAAGTAATTAGTTTACTACAGCACCATGAAGCAGGATAACTAGCATAATAGAATACTAAATTAAATACTGTCAGAAAAAATATTAGCCATGTTACAGGTAATGATAAAAACAGAAAGGGTCAAATCCCGATATAACTCTGGCTTTTCTTTAGTTTATGTGATGCTATTTCTAATTCCCTATAAGTAAAGGGGTCATCTAACAAGGGAATGTACGGTGCTGAGTCTACATCTAGATCATCATGTACAACTTCTACTGTCGGGTTCAACAAGTTTTCAAAATGCGTTTTGAATTGGGAATCATCTGGCCCCTCAGTTGTTCTTCTGATGGTTCACCCTTCCAGTTAATAGAGCGCCAAATTAACCTAGAGTCATCCCTCTCTAACAGTCTTTTCCATCTGGGTTGTCCCTGCTCCCATAAATTAAGACCCTCATTAGGACTGTTTAGGTTAGCTTTTGCCACAGAGTTTATTATTTTACAAGCATCATCTACTACCAAAGAAACAGTCACGTCTTCATGACCATTAATATCAGGAGGAGGACACTCCTCTAATGCCGTCCTAAATTCAGTCAAATTTACATTCCTATAAGATGGTCCAGTACTAGCATAATAATGGTCCACTGGAGGTATATAAGACTGACCAAGCATTTGAGATCTCTCTAAAAGATCTGATCCCGATATATAACTATAACGAAGCTCTTTTCCTCGCCGGATGCAATACTCTTCCTTTTCTCTCTGTTGATTTTCCTATGATCTGCACTGTAAGCAGTGAAGACAAACTACAGAAAGATACATAGCAGAGTGAGCGACATTGCCAAGATCAGTCTCCAGTGGCTGTAGCCGAAGTTATCCATTGGTATTGTGATCTGGCGTCCCCAGAATGTGCCCTTAAAGCTCAGACTCTGCTCCCGGAAATCGGAGAACTGTTCTTGTGCCTTCAGAAGGGCGTCTTGTTCCTCAAAGAATCTCGATAATAATGGTAGGTATACCTTGCACCGTAAAGCTTGATAATTCTTTATATTGGGAACAGATGGCAAGTAATAGCCTACCCATGGGTTGATACGTCATAGTACTGCTACTCTGGTATGTTTGTGATATTCCTCAAGTGCGATTTCAACGATCTTACTGATCCTCAGTCGCTGGGAAAACATAGCCTCATTTTCAAAGTGGAGAGCTACGAGGAACACGATGAGGAGACAACTTCCATAGAAGACCAGTTTTGCTAAGAGTGCCTTCATGGTGACTGCTGGTGGCGGTGGGTGAGGAATCTTGTAGTCACTATAACAAGGTATAGTCGTCTTCGCCAGAGTCGCTTGTAGTCACTATAACAAGGCTTAGTCGCTACTGTCTTCGCCAGAGTCGCTTGTAGTCACTATAACAAAGTATAGTCGTCTTCGCCAAAGTCGCTTGTAGTCACTATAACAAGTCTTAGTCGCTACTATCTTCGCCAGAGTCGCTTGTAGTCACTATAACAAGGCGTATTCGCTACTATCTTCGCCAGAGTCGCTTGTAGTCACTATAACAAGGCATAGTCGCTAATATCTTCGCCAAAGTCGCTTGTAGTCACTATAACAAGGCTTAGTCGCTACTCTCTTCGCCAAAGTCGCTTGTAGTCACTATAACAAGGCATAGTCGCTACTATCTTCGCCAAAGTCGCTTGTTGTCACTATAACTAGCGAATACGGCTAAACCATGCTACTTATAGGCGTTACTCACTTTTTCCGAATATTTGCATGATTTACTCGTAAAACAATTGTAAACAAATTGACACACACCAAATAAAAAAGACGGTAAAGCATTAACATGCCCAGAATATCGTACAGAGATCCATTATTACTGTATATTTCTAATTTGTAATTATAGCTTCCGGTATTTGTGGGGGCCGAGGACGCTTGTTCCTTTACGAATATTTTTCTTGTATTATTTGACGCTTATAATGAATTATGTACTGTAAAATCTACAGATAAACAAGGAGATGAAGAAGAAAAAGAGAAAGGAAAAGCATCTGAAGAAGACGACGAAGAAATAGAGCAGCAGTTGCCATGTTGTCTTTTTTCCGGTTTTCTAACCGTATCGACAGTCTTTCGTTCATCGCTTCTTCATCATATGTTTCGTTATTTTGTTTTTCTTATAAATCTTGTTTATTATTTATTAGTCCCTTATAAATGCAATTTTATTTATTTCCTAATACATTTGTACTTACATGCGCATATAGTACTGATTAGGTTAGCCAATATCTGGTAGCGTCCGCGACTCTGAGGTGTCAGGTCGAGTGTTCGCGCCCCGTCACGGTCTGAGGTTAGCAAGGGCATGCACTCAGGGTAACGATTACATATGCCAAAACAAGTCCTTCGCAAGAAGGTAACCGTCCTAGCCCTTGGTTGAAAAGGGAGTCCGTGACGTAAAACCGGAACCGGAACCAGGTTAGGCAATATCTAACCTAATAATTTACAGTTTTTTTTATAGATAATAAAACAATATATATATATATATATATATATATATATATATATATATATATATATATATATATATATATATATATATATATATATATATATATATATATATATATATACATATATATATATATATATATATATATATATATATATATATACTATATATATATATATATATATATATATATATATATATATATATATATATATATATATATATATATATATATATATATATATATATATATATATATATATATATATATATATATATATATATATATATATATATATATATATATATATACTGAACTTCCTCTGTGTTCCCCTGCGTGTCGTAAAAGTCGACTAAATGGGGTGGAACGAGGGGACTGGGAATCCCCTCCTCTGTATTTACGTCCCACATAAGGTCAAAATATTTTCATTGACTCAGCCACCCCCATATGAGGGGGAATATTTCTTTGGTATAAAGATGGACATATAAATTTCGTGACCTAATATGGTCACCTTCTCAAAGTACAAATATATTTTGAGAAGGTGACCAGATTATGTCACGAATTTAATAAATACTTCAAATCTGTTTACGTTGTTTTCTTTAATGAGCATTTTCCTTCCATATATATATATATATATATATATATATATATATATATATATATATATATATATATATATATATATATATATATATATATATATATATATATATATATATATATATATATATATATATATATATATATATATATATATATATATATAACAATAATAATAATAATAATAATAATAATAATAATAATAATAATAATGATAATAATAATAATAATAATAATAATAATAATAATAATAATAATAATAATAATAATAATAGATAATAATAATAATAAATTTAAAATGCAATCGTCAAATACTCTATAAATGTACTTGTACAGTATTTATGAAGAGGATTTGGGTTAGATTAGCTATCGTAGGGTAAAGTTATGTCCAGTAAGGTATTGTTTAAGAATGTCTCCCAGAAAACCACTAGACTGAATGCGCGCATTCACTCTTTTGTACATAGACGAAACAATAAAAAAAAAATAAAAAAATGACAGTATGGTTCTTAAAACATAAATGAATATCTGAGTCACCTTCAAAAGTCGTAAATTCTAATAATATCATCTTGAAAAACACTGGGATTAATGTTTATACGTGCGTGATTGTGTTTGTGTATGTGCTTACTCTATGCTGATATTTTTGTAAGTGTATGCTTGTAGTGTAATAATCACCTCTTCTCTCAAATCACAGATGTTCTACCTGCATATATATATATATATATATATATATATATATATATATATATATATATATATATATATATATATATATATATATATATATATATATATATATATATATATATATATATATATATATATATATATATATATATATATATATATATATATATATATATATATATATATATATTTTTTTTTTTTTAGTGTTTTTTCCCCATTGTGTGAGTGTGTAATTGTGTGTGTGTTTGTGAGTGTGTGGGCGTATATGTGTACTTTCTATTTATAATGAAGACTTAAATAGTGATTAAGTCCCACCAAGAGGATTTTTTTTCTTTTTTCTGTGTATTTACCTCAATTGTGCTCACGGAGTGTATGTATGTGTGTGCACGCGTGTGTGCGCATATGTGATTGAGTGAGTGAGTGTGTAATTACCTAATTGTGTTTATGGGAAAGAGCCCAAAGTTCGTATCTTCCCGTCTCCTCATCGGTTCCATTTTATACTTAGTGATACTTATCATACCTGTCCTTAAAACTATGGATTGAGATAGCATTAACTACCTCCTCGCTTAGCCAATTCCAATTATCAACTACTCTTACACTGAAAAAGTATTTCCTTACATCCTGCAAAGAAGTTTTCTTACGAAGCTTCAAACTATGACCTCTAGTTCTAGAGCCAGCCATATCAAAATATCGATCCCTATCCACTCTATCATAACCATGAAGGAATTTAAAGACTGTCACCATATCCCCCCTCACTCTTCTAGCTTCGAGTGATAGTAAGTCTAATTCCCTCAGCCTCTCATCATAACTGAGATTGCGTATTTCTGGCACCAGTTTCGTGGCATGTCTTTGAACTTTTTCAAGCTTAGCTATGTGCTTTTTCAAGTGCCGATTCCAAAAGGGGGCTGCATATTCGAGTTTTGGCCTCACATAGGTTACATAAATATTTCTGAACATTTCCTTGTCCATGTGCCTGAAGGCTACCCTTACATTTGATAAGAAAGCATATGCTGCCCTTACTATGCCATTTATATGTATTTCTGGAGACAAATCTGCTAGTATGTTTACTCCTAGATCTCTCTCATTTTCTGTCTCTTGAAGTTGTACTCCAGCAACCGAGTAGTCAAGCTTGGGCCTTCTTGCACTTGTACCCATTCTCATTACCTTACATATTGAAGTATTGAATTTCATTAGCCACTTTTCTGACCACTCATGCAGATTATTTAGATCCTCCTGAAGTTCTCTACCATTGTTCTCGTTTTTTACTTTCTTCACAATCTTTGCATCATCTGCAAACATATTCATGAATGAATTTACAGACTCTGGTAGGTCATTTACATATACAAGGAACAAAAGTGGCCCTAAAACTGAACCCTGTGGAACTCCACTACTAACTCTTCTCCATTCAGACACTGAGTGTCTTACTCTAACCCTCTGTTCCCTTCCTTCTAAGTAAGTTTTTATCCATTCCAAAACATTTCCACCTATTTTAGCCATTGATTGCAGCTTCCTAATAAGTCTCCCATGTGGAACAGTGTCAAACGCTTTCTGGAAGTCTAGGAATATGCAATCTGCCCAGCCCTCTCTTTCCTGTAAGATTTGGCTTACCTCATCATAAAATTCTAATAAGTTTGTTACTGTTGATCTACCTTCTCTGAAGCCATGTTGCCTCACTGACAAAAAGTTGAAGGATTCCAAGTGAGGAGAGATATGTTTCCTTAGTAGTTTCTCCATAACTTTGCAAACTATGCTGGTCAAGGAAACTGGTCTATAGTTCAGAGCCGTATCCCTCCTTCCCTTTTTGAAGATAGGTATCACATTTGCTTGTTTCCAGCATCTTGGAATCTCCCCCGACTCCAGTGACTCCTGAAATATGATACTTAGTGCCACTGATATTGTGTTTGCGCATTTTTTAAGCACATGAGGGGATATGTCATCAGGACTTGTAGCTTTATGAACATCTAAATCCATCAGCGCTTTGCATACCTCTGTGGCTGTAAGGTTGATGTTCTCTAATACCGGCCCTTGAGCTTCTATCACTGCAATCTGAGGGGGTGGGGTATTTTCTCCTGTAAATACTGACTGAAACTCCTTGTTCAATTCTTTGCAGATCTCTTCATCCGTCTCAGTGATGCTTCCATCCGCTCTCTTTAGCCTTAAAACTTGTTCTTTTACCTTCAGTTTTCCTCTGATAAAGCTGTGGAAAAGCTTGGGATTTTCTTTAGCCTTCCTGGTAATGTCCCTCTCATAGTGTCTCTCTGCCTCTCTCCTTTTACTTAGGTAGTCATTTCTTGCTCTTTTGTAGGCTTGCCAGGCATTTATGTTTTTTCTCCTCCTATACCTTTTCCAGCATTTGTCTCTCCACTCCTTAGCTCTTTTACACCCATTATCGAACCATTTCTCTCTGGCATGAATTACACCTACTTTGGTGACAGGTATGCAGCAATCTACTATCTTCCCATATTTCTCACAAAAGATGTCATACATTTCTTGTACAGATTTGTTGTAAAAAAGGTTCTCCAGTCAATAACTGCAAAAAGCTCATTCATTTTGATGTAATCTCCTTTCGGATAGTTTCTCCTCATGTCCTCAGTGCCTCTACTCTCAGGAAGAATATCTTCAATGATATACTCCATCAACAACACACAGTGGTCACTCTTTCCAATTGGTGGTTCATACTCAATTTTTTCAATATCCAACACATTATCTGTGAACACTAGATCAAGTAGTGATGGCTCATCCCCACCCCTGGCCCTTGTTGGTTCCATTACATGTTGGTGTAGGAAATTCCCTTGTACGCAATCTAGGAATCTTGCCCCGAATGAGTCCTCACCACTGTGTGGGTCAAGATTTATCCAATCTATCTCTTTATGATTAAAGTCTCCCATAATCAAAATCCAACATTTTTTTTCCCGTGCCATGTTAACAACTGAGTTTATGACTTCAATAGTACCTATATGACTTTCCTCATAAACTTCAAGCCTAATTTGGTTCCTTGGTGGGTTGTATACAACAGTTATTATAATGCTATCTGACCCAGTATTTATGCGAGCAACAAGAAATTCCTTGAACTCACTTTCTATAGCCAAGTTTATTTCTTCAACTTGAATCCTTTCACTTATGAGCAGTGCTATCCCTCCACCAGTCCTCTCAGATCTTTCAACCCTTAGTATTCTGAAGCCCTTATTAAACTCTGTGACACTGTTTATGTCCTCACTCAACTTAGTCTCTGTAATTGCTACTATATCAGCCTTACTGTTGTGAATCCTATCTTTTAATTCTACTGCCTTACCAGCTAATCCATCAGCATTTGTGTATAACAATCTTAATGAGGGCCCATCCCCTGATCTTCTGTCATTATCTTCTTTATCTCCCCTTTCTCTGGAAGAACTCTGAAACGAAAATTTTTCTTCTCTTCTTCATTTCTTTTATCATTTAACCTTCTTGCCTCTTGCAACAAGTTTTTGATCTTTCCCATCTCTTCCTGTGTTCTGTATCGTCTAATGAACACTTCTTTGAATTCTTGAAGGTCTTTTAGACTTTTTTCTCAACAATATTTCCCTACATGTTTCCCCTCTCTCAAAGGCTACTTTTGCTGGTCTCGGCTTTCCTTCCCTCGAATATTTACCTAGTTGGTGTATGTTTACAATATCCTCAGGACCACATACTACTCCAAGCTTTCTTATCAGGTCTACAACCCTAGCTTTATTTTCTTCAAGTCTACCCTGCCATGTTGGCTCCTGGGATTCGCTTATGCCTGAGATTACCACTGTCTTCTCCTTATCAAGTGCCTGTCAGATGAGTGGGTTTGCCCTTTCCATCACAACGTCTTTCATTTTTTCGATTACTGTCTCTTTATAGTCAACTGTTTGTGTGTTTTCCAGTGCCACCACCTTTACAGCCTCTTTTACTGCCACATTCCCCTTTAGTGCATCAGCAAAGGAAGTTTTCATGGCATCAATTTCCATATTCAGCTCCTGGAACTCTTTTCTGAACTGTTCAATGTTTTCCTTAATCTGGACATTCCAAGCAGCAATCTCGTCTCTCTCAGAAGAGAGCAGTGAACTAACATCTAATTCCTTTAGGTTGTCATTCAGCTGTTTGTTTTTATCTTCTTGTTTATAAATTCTAGATTCTAGTTGACTCTTTTCCCCTTCCAGCTTCTTTATTCTTTTTTCTAGTTCCTTTCTCTCCTGCCCTTGTGCTTTATTTGCTTCCTCCAAAGATCTTATTTGCTCTCTGAGTGTTTCATTCTCTTTCATATCTCCATCCATATTCCGAATTTTATCATTAAGGCTTATAACCATTGCCTCTAAATTCTTGATTTTCTGTTTAAGTCTCCTAATGGCTACCCCTCCTACCGACCCATGTGTGTGTGAGTGTGCGTGTGCTTGCGTACGTGTGCATTTACCTAATTGTGTCCGAGTCGGTGACATTTTTGAGACAAACATTTGTCGTAACTAATCATAAAACTGGCAACGTTCGTTCGAACTGTAAACGTATTTAGTATTTACCGTTTCCTCGTTGAATTATATTTGTCAACTACTTTTACACTTGGAAAAAAAAATACTTTCTCGTAGCCTGTAAGGAAGTTTTCTTACGAAGCATCAAACTAGGGTCTCTAATTCTAGAGTCAAACGTATTCTTACGAGCTCTAAAACTATTTCTAGTTTTAGAGCAACATATATCAGAATAGCGGTCCCCATCCACTCTGTGAAAACCACGAAGGAATTTAGAAATCATGTGTTAAGCACCCTCTACCCAAAACAGATATTCTACCTGGAATGGAGAGCTGAAACTCTTGCTTTCTGAATCTCACAAAAACGTTTTTTTCTTCTTCTTCTTCTTCTTTTAATTTCCTTTTAAACTGAAACCCTATATCTTCGTTCCTTTGAATTGTATAATTTTCATTTTGACTTTTCACATTTTTTAAGTATTAATCAACCAATATTTTTGGTATTATTACTCTTCTTATATCTTAACTTGTTATATATAAATAATGTATGCGTTTTATTTATTTATTTGCGTTTTTAATGTACAGCTTACTAAAAGCTTCATATTTTCATACTATAATTGAAATAATATTACTTAATACATTTATCTTAGTTGTAATATAAATTATGTTTAGTAAACACACATCTTATATTTGACTGAAAGTAGGAACAAAATCTGGCATATTTGACTGCAAACAAACATCTTTCCAATAAATAAAAAAAATCACACTTAGGTATCTTCGTCAAAATGTAAATTCTGATAAGGAAAAACACAACTTGTTGTAACATGTCTGCAAGCATGAAACTGCCATGTCTTGATACAAAGAAAACTTAAAACAAGAACAAATAAAATAAAAAACATTAAAAATACCTTCAAAGCATTGCCTGATCAATGTTTGAGTGCCGTAGTTTAAGTGCTTGAAAACTGGCATTACGATGGTTGTGTAATATTGGAAAATCATAATAGCTTTTTTGGATATGAGACATAAGGGAAATGGTTTTAAAATTGACGTTAAGTCTATGGAGCAATAGAAAGGGTTGAAAAGTGGCACTATGGAGAAGTGGAACTTTCAAAAGTTCTTAAGAGGTCTTACAAGCATAAAAATAAGAGGCAGTGTTGAAAAGTGGCCTTGTGAGAAGGTGGGACTTAAAAATATTCTTGAAAACTCTTACAAGTACGAAAACTAGAGAAAGTTTTTGAAAGTTATGTATTCTCACTAGCGGAATTTCTAAAAACATTGCGTGTAAGGCCGTTTTCGTACCAGAGTAGTACGTCGCACGTGGCATGCCACTTGACACACCAGTTGAAAACGAGCATCGGGAAATAAATCAAACCTTTCACACAGGAGTGGCGTGACACGTCCCATGTGCTATGCCACTTCTGTGTGAAAGGTTTCATATATTTCCAGATGTTCGTTTTCAACTGGCATGCCACGTGGCATGCCACGTGCGACGTACCACTTTGGTGTGAAAGCGGCTTAAGTGTATGAAATGAGAGAAAGAGTTGAAAATTAGTGTCATTGGTCGATGAAACTTTCAAGTCTTAAAAGCTCTTATGAGTACGATAGACAAAGGAAATTGTTGAAAATTGATGTCTTGACGTAAAAGGATTTTCAATACCTTTGTTTCAAAAGTGTAAACGTAGACAAAGGATTGAAAATTAGCTTTGAGAGAAGATAAAGCTTTTGAAATATTTTGAAAGCTTTACAAGTATGGAAAGAAAAGGAACGTTGGAAGAGTGACGTTTGGATATGGGTGGAATTTAAATAAAATAGTAAATTGCTATAATGACATTGAAATTTTCAAATTTCTTAACAGCTCTAATGAAAAACAAGAGGAGCTATCTACAGAATCTGCAAAGGTTCTCACGAATACGAGAACCAGGATTGTGTTGAAAATTAGTAACGTGAGAATTGAAAACGTTGCAATATCTTTGAAAGTTCTTAAGGGTATGTAAAACAAAAAAGCACTTTGATAATTTACCAAATGATAGTCGAGGGATTTTCAAAACAATGTGTTGAAAATTAGCATTATGATAATTGCCCAAAATTTCAATATCTTTGGAAGCCCATATGGAAATATAAACAAAAGGGTGCTTTGAAAGTTTGCCAAATGAGCGTTGTTCAATTTTCAAGATTCTTGAAAGCCATTCTGGGTACATAAAACAAAAAGAATATTTGAAATTGTTAAAATTTTTACTAGATTTTTCAAAGACATTGAAAGTAATCAGGAATATATACGACAAAAGGTAGTGTTGAAAACTATTGAAAGCATTTTTAAAAACTTTGAAAGTAATTTTAAATACATAAGACAAAAAGAAAGTATTGAAAACTGTAGGATATGTTTAAAAAATTTGAAAACTATTAAAAATGCATATAAAAGAGGTGTTGCAAATTGCAAAAAAAAAAAAAAATTCTGCAAACTTTAAAAACCTTTTTGGACAGGAATTATTGAAAATTTATTTGCAATAGTAATTGTTTGAGGACCAGGGTAGAGCAGTGGTTAGAGCACTCGGCAGGGTAGTGACAAACGCAAGTTTGAATTCAACATGGAGAGTTAAGAAGGGCAAGCATATTTAATTCCCCCGCTCCGGCATGTCTGTCTTTTCCCCATTCAAATGGAGATTAATAAAGACACATAAAAACGAAAAAAAAATAGTTATAAGTTAAAACCTGTTTATAGCTCCGTCGGGATAAATAAACACGCACACACACACACATAGCTAAGCTTGAAAAAGTTCAAAGACATGCCACGAAACTGGTGCCAGAAATACGCAATCTCAGTTATGATGAGAGGCTGAGGGAATTAGACTTACCATCACTCGAAGCTAGAAGAGTGAGGGGGGATATGGTGACAGTCTTTAAATTCCTTCATGGTTATGATAGAGTGGATAGGGATCGATATTTTGATATGGCTGGCTCTAGAACTAGAGGTCATAGTTTGAAGCTTGGTAAGAAAACTTCTTTGCAGGATGTAAGGAAATACTTTTTCAGTGTAAGAGTAGTTGATAATTGGAATTGGCTAAGCGAGGAGGTAGTTAATGCTATCTCAATCCCTAGGTTTAAGGACAGGTATGATAAGTATCACTAAGTCTAAAATGGAAGCGATCAGGAGACGGGAAGATACGAGCTTTGGGCTCTTTCCCGTAAACACAATTAGGTAATCACAATTAGGTAATCACACACACACACACATGGACAAGGAAATGTTCAGAAATATTTATGTATCCTATGTGAGGCCAAAACTCGAATATGCAGCCCCCTTTTGGAATCCGCACTTGAAAAAGCACATAGCTAAGCTTGAAAAAGTTGGAAGACATGCCACGAAACTGGTGCCAGAAATACGCAATCTCAGTTATGATGAGAGGCTGAGGGAATTAGACTTACCATCACTCGAAGCTAGAAGAGTGAGGGGGGATATGGTGACAGTCTTTAAATTCCTTCATGGTTATGATAGAGTGGATAGGGATCGATATTTTGATATGACTGGCTCTAGAACTAGAGGTCATAGTTTGAAGCTTGGTAAGAAAACTTCTTTGCAGGATGTAAGGAAATACTTTTTCAGTGTAAGAGTAGTTGATAATTGTAATTGGCTAAGCGAGGAGGTAGTTAATGCTATCTCAATCCATAGTTTTAAGGACAGGTATGATAAGTATCACTAAGTATAAAATGGAACCGATCAGGAGATGGGAAGATACGAGCTTTGGGCTCTTTCCCGTAAACACAATTAGGTAATCACAATTAGGTAATCTCACACACACACACACACACACACACACACACACACACACACACACACACACACACACACACACACACACACACATAAATGGCTGGCAAACCTACAAAAGAGCAAGAAATGACTACCTAAGTAAAAGGAGAGAGGCAGAGAGAGACTATGAGAGGGACATCACCAGGAAGGCTAAAGAATATCCCAAGCTTTTCCACAGCTTTATCAGAGGAAAACTGAAGGTAAAAGAACAGGTTTTAAGGCTAAAGAGAGCGGATGGAAGCATCACTGAGACGGATGAAGAGATCTGCAAAGAATTGAACAAGGAGTTTCAGTCAGTATTTTCAGTAGAATATATCCCACCCCCTCAGATTGCAGAGATAGAAGCTCAAGGGTCGGTATTAGAGAACATCAACCTTACAGCCACAGAGGTATGCAAAGCGCTGATGGATTTAGATGTTCATAAAGCTACAGGTCCTGATGACATATCCCCTCATGTACTTAAAAAATGCGCAAACTCAATATCATTGGCACTAAGTATCATATTTAAAAATGTCACTGGAATCAGGGGAGATTCCAAGATGTTGGAAACAAGCAAATGTGATACCTATCTTCAAAAAGGGAAGGAGGTATACGGCTCTGAACTATAGACCAGTTTCCTTGACCAGCATAGTTTGCAAAATAATGGAGAAACTACTAAGGAAACATATCTCTCTTCACTTGGAATCCTTCAACTTTTTGTCAGTGAGGCAACATGGCTTCAGAGAAGGTAGATCAACAGTAACAAACGTATTAGAATTTTATGATGAGGTAAGCCGAATCTTATAGGAAAGAGAGGGCTGGGCAGATTGCATATTCCTAGACTTCCAGAAAGCGTTTGACACTGTTCCACATGGGAGACTTATTAGGAAGCTGCAAGCAATGGCTAGAATAGGTGGAAATGTCTTGGAATGGATAAAAACTTACTTAAAAGGAAGGGAACAGAGGGTTAGAGTAAGACACTCAGTGTCTGAATGGAGAAGAGTTAGTGGAGTTCCACAGGGTTCAGTTTTAGGGCCACTATTGTTCCTTGTATATGTAAATGACCTACCAGAGTCTGTAAATTCATTCATGAATATGTTTGCAGATGATGCAAAGATTGCGAAGAAAGTAAAAAACGAGAACAATGGTAGAGAACTTCAGGAGGATCTAAATAGTCTGCATGAGTGGTCAGAAAAGTGGCTAATGAAATTCAATACTTCAAAATGTAAGGTAATGAGAATGGGTACAAGTGCAAGAAGGCCCAAGCTTGACTTCTCGGTGGCTGGAGTACAACTTCAAGAGACAGAAAATGAGAGAGATCTAGGAGTAAACATACTGGCAGATTTGTCTCCAGAGTCTCCAGAAATACATATAAATGGCATAGTAAGGGCAGCATATGCATTCTTATCAAATGTAAGGGTAGCCTTCAGGCACATGGACAAGGAAATGTTCAGAAATATTTATGTAACCTATGTGAGGCCAAAACTCGACTATGCAACCCCCTTTTGGAATCCACACTTGAAAAAGCACATAGCTAAGCTTGAAAAAGTTGGAAGACATGCCACGAAACTGGTGCCAGAAATACGCAATCTCAGTTATGATGAGAGGCTGAGGGAATTAGACCTACCCTCACTCGAAGCTCGAAGATTGAGGGGGGATATGGTGACAGTCTTTAAATTCCTTCATGGTTATGATAGAGTGGATAGGGATCGACATTTTGATATGGCTGGCTCTAGAACTAGAGGTCATAGTTTGATGCTTCGTAAGAAAAGTTCTTTGCAGGTTGTAAGGAAATACTTTTTCAGTGTAAGAGTAGTTGATAATTGGAATTGGCTAAGCGAGGAGGTAGTTAATGCTATCTCAATCGATAGTTTTAAGGACAGGTATGATAAGTATCACTAAGTATAAAATGGAACCGATCAGGAGACGGGAAGATACGAGCTTTGGGCTCTTTCCCGTAAACACAATTAGGTAAGTACAATTAGGTAAGTACACACACATGGAACGCTTAAAATTGATGTTTTGACGTTTGTGTACAACACGTTTATAAGAATAACGATAAATATGACAAAATCTACATTAGTGAGTACATTAATAATAAAAATAATATATATTTGTTCAATATTTTTAAGTATAGACAAGCTGCTACCCACGTTCTGCTCATATGTAAAACATGTGTGAGTTTTTTCGTTATTGATATTATTTATGGGCTTTTACGTATGCAATCTCTCTCTCTCTCTCTCTCTCTCTCTCTCTCTCTCTCTCTCTCTCTCTCTCTCTCTCTCTCTCTCTCTCTCTCTCTCTCTATATATATATATATATATATATATATATATATATATATATATATATATATATATATATATATATATATTATATATATATATATATATATATATTATATATATATATATATATATATATATATATCTTTCTGTCTGCCTGTCTGTCTGTCTGTCTTTCTGTCTATATATTTATCTATCTATCTATCTATCTATCTATCTATATATCTATCTATCTAACTCTGATGAAAAGCCATTAACAAGAGCAAACTTCTTTTATCATAAATATACTAAGTTGGAGACTCTCTCTCTCTCTCTCTCTCTCTCTCTCTCTCTCTCTCTCTCTCTCTCTCTCTCTCTCTCTCTCTCTCTCTCTCTCTCTCTCTCTCTCTCTCTCTCTCTCTCTCTCTTTCAAGTAAGAAGCCTTAATCCAAATAGAAAAAATTCTAGTATAATAAATATACTATAGGAGCAGACTCTCTCTCTCTCTCTCTCTCTCTCTCTCTCCTCTCTCTCTCTCTCTGTCCCTCTCTCTCTCTCTCTCTCTCTCTCTCTCTCTCTCTTCTCTCTCTCTCTCTCTCTCTCTCTCTCTCTCTCTCTCTCTTTCAAGTAAGGAGCCTTAATCCAAATAAAAAAAATTCTAGTATAATAAATATACTACAGGAGC
>JAXCGZ010021689.1:32500-34038 GCA_037179515.1 Halocaridina rubra | reverse complement strand
CACGAAACTGGTGCCAGAAATACGCAATCTCAGTTATGATGAGAGGCTGAGGGAATTAGACTTACCATCACTCGAAGCTAGAAGAGTGAGGGGGATATGGTGACAGTCTTTAAATTCCTTCATGGTTATGATAGAGTGGATAGGGATCGATATTTTGATATGGCTGGCTCTAGAACTAGAGGTCATAGTTTGAAGCTTCGTAAGAAAACTTGTTTGCAGGATGTAAGGAAATACTTTTTCAGTGTAAGAGTAGTTGATAATTGGAATTCGCTAAGCGAGGAGGTAGTTAATGCTATCTCAATCCATAGTTTTAAGGACAGGTATGATAAGTATGACTAAGTCTAAAATGGAACCGATCAGGAGACGGGAAGATACGAGCTTTGGGCTCTTTCCCGTAAACACAATTAGGTAATCATATATATATATATATATATATATATATATATATATATATATATATATGTATATATATATATATATATATATATATATATATATATATATATATATATATATATATATATAATATATATATATATATATATATATATATATATATATATATATATGTATATATTTATGTATATATATGTATATATATATATATATATATATATATATATATATATATATATATATATATATATATATATATATATATATATATATATATATATATATATATATATATATATATATATATATATATATATATATATATATATATATATATATATATATATATACTATGAGAGAGAGTGACAGAGAGAGAGAGAGAGAGAGAGAGGAGAGAGAGAGAGAGAGAGAGAGAGAGAGAGAGAGAGAGAGAGAGAGAGAGAGAGAGAGAGAGAGAGAGAACTCAGTGGAGGTCACTACATTGCTCACTACCCAAATGGTTATGGTGAGATGTATGAACCTCTTTAAAGAGTCGTATCTGGGATCTTCGTGTAAGCCATTTTGGGAGTCACTGCATGTATGCTCCTAATTAACTTGACATAAATTCAGCAGCCTCACAAATTCCAAATATAGACTAGAAAATTTAGTGGTATTACAGACTATCTTTCTGTGAGCCCATCTTTTATATCATAATTGATAGATAGATAGATAGATAGAGAGAGAGAGAGAGAGAGAGAGAGAGAGAGAGAGAGAGAGAGAGAGAGAGAGAGAGAGAGAGAGAGAGAGAGAGAGAGAGAGAGAGAGAGAGAGAGAGAGAGAGAGAGAGAGAGAGAGAGAGGAACAAACAAACATTTATTTCCATTTTTGTACAATGGTTATTCATCTAAAAGTAAAAGTAACTTATAAGTGGACATGTAATTGAACTAATAAATAAGAGGGTAATACAGACAGTTAAATGTAGCTTTCCTATAAAATAATAATGCTGTAATAAAAATTTCTAACAATAATGTTAATAATAAAGTAGTAATAATAACACTCGATACAGTATCGTTATTATCGGCATTATCACCATATTTGTTTTCCTTACAATGAGAATAATTAGTTTTTAACTTAGAGAACAGAGAACTTGATATTAGTTTACA
>JAXCGZ010021689.1:25000-27500 GCA_037179515.1 Halocaridina rubra | reverse complement strand
CATTTATCCGGGCTTAGGACCGGCACTAAGCTAAGCTGGCCTGCCTAATCTGCGTGTCGAAAAGAGTCGACTAAATGGGGCGGAGCAAGGAGACTGGGAATCCCCTCCTCTGTATTTTCTCTTCCTAAAGAGTCAGAGTATTTAGCTTCAACTCAGCCACTCCCCTTATAAGGAAAATGGCTGATGTATATAGATAGATTATTATTGTTATTATTTTTATTATTATTATTATTATTTTTATTATTATTATTATTATTATTATTATTATTATTATTATTATTATTATTATTATTATTATTATTATTATTATTATTATTATTATTATTATTATTATTATTATTATTATTATTATTATTATTATTATTATTATTATTATTATTATTATTACTATATGTATTCTATTGCAAATAATGATATTTTATAACTCACCTAGGCTAAGAATGGAGTCTAGTGCTCTAATGAAACCTTTCATTTTCTTTACGCTGGAAGCCATTATTGCAAAAATAATACAAATTCGAGACATTTCACATGTCAGATTAATAATAGTAATCTTTGATGTATCTGATTTCATACTTTTTAGTATGAAATATGACATATCACGTATGAAGCCACTGGCTTAGAGAGAAAGAGAAACAACTGGATTTAGGAAATAAAAAAATAAAAATACAAATAACGAACTATAAAAAGAATTGAAATGTCATTTTAATTTCCTCTTGACGACAGACCTTGCTAAAACCATTATTTTGTTCATCCAGTAGCCATTGGGTCGCTGAATATACATGACTCCAGTTTTCCATGGCGGTCTCTCTTTGATACTTTGATTCCCTTATTTAGTTTTGCATACTAATTGACGTGCATGCACACGATATAGGCATTATGCAAACGCCATTTCAATATTTTGCATCAAAGGATCAACGTGAAGTGATATCATGGATAAAATGCAATTTTCCTCACAAATGTTTTGATATTACTTTAAATTTATTACTATTACAATAATTATTGTTATTATTATGCTTTGGCTCAGCCACCCCTCTTATAAGGGGCATATGGCTTTTGTATATATATATATATATATATATATATATATATATATATATATATATATATATATATATATATATATATATATATATTTATATATATATATATATATATATATATATATATATATATCTATATCTATATATATATATATATATATATATATATATATATATATATATATATATATATATATATATATATATATATATATATATATATATATAAATATATATATATATATATATATATATATATATATATATATATATATATATATATATATATATATATATATATATATATATATATATATATATATATATATATATATATATATATATATATATATATATATATATATATATATAGATATATATATATATATATATATATATATATATATATATATATATATATATATATATATATATATATATATATATATATATATATATATATATATATATATATATATATATATATATATATATATATATATATATATATATATATATTTATATATATATATATTCAGATAAGCACATTACCGTATGTGAAAACAAGAATAGTTTTTACCCCTACCGGGATTTGAACCTAGGACACATAATTACAGTGGCAAAGCGCTACCAACAACACCACAGAAGATAAAAGGGTAACAAACCTTACAGCTATATTTGCTCTACTGGGAATGAAAACATTCTATCTGAATGCCACTGTATTCATATTACAGTTTCCCCCAGCCTCACTCGTGGCTTCGTTTTTGCATTTAATTCAAATCTCGATCTCATTTGAGACCAATAATAATAATAAAAAAAAGCACATTATCTTGTGTGAAAACATGAATATTTTTTACCCCGGCCAGGACTTGAACCTATGACACATGATTACTGTGCCAAGGTACTACCAACTACACCACAGAAGGTAAAAGGGAAACTAACCTTACGGCTATATCTGCTACGCTAGGAATGAACGCAATCTATCTGAATGCCACTCTTCATATTACAGTTTCCCCTGGCCTCACTTGTGACTTCGGTTGAATGAAGCTGTAATATGAACAGAATGGCATTCATCTAGAATGCCTTTTTTCCTAGTATACCAGATATAGCTGCAAGGTCTGTTTCCCTTTTACCTTCTGTGGTGTAGTCGGTAGCACCTTGGCACAGTAATCATGTCCTAACTTCAAGTCCCGGTCAGGGTTAAAATTATTCATATTTTCACATATGGTAATGTGCTTATTTGATTATTGTTGGTCCCAAATGAGACTGAGATTTGAATTGAATGTTAAAACGAAGCCAAGCGTTAGGTTGAGAGAAACTAATATGAATAGGGTGGCATTCAAATAAAATGCATTCATTTCTAGTATAGCAGATATAGATATAAGGTTTGTTTCCCATTTACTTCTGTGGTGTAGTTGGTAGCGCCTTGGCACAGTAATTATGTGTCCTAGGTTGAAATC
>JAXCGZ010021689.1:5000-20000 GCA_037179515.1 Halocaridina rubra | reverse complement strand
GATGGCAGTGCTTTGGGCCATTAATTACAAAGGACACACAATATGAGCAGAGGGCCTAGTTTTCTCTCTCTCTCCTCTCTCTCTCTCTCTCTCTCTCTCTCTCTCTCTCTCTCTCTCTCTCTCTCTCTCTCTCTCTATATATATATATATATATATCTATATCTATATATATATATATATATATATATATATATATATATATATATATATATATATATATATATATATATATATATATATATATATATATATATATCTATATATATATATATATATATATATATATATATATATATATATATATATATATATATATATATATATATATATATATATATATATATATATATATATATATATATATATATATATATATATATATATATATATATATATATATATATATATATATATATATATATATATATATATATATATATATATATACAAACACATGTGGTATAGCCCACTAGATATAATACATTTTAACTGACACATGATGAACATATTTTTTTCATTGCTATGTAATTATCTTAAGTTTCATTCAAAATTTTCTTGTTATTTTTCTTGGAGGGGTGCTTGATGAGTGTTCAGATTTTGTTCTACTGTTATGCTGTAGGTAGAGTAGAAGAAAAGTCTTTTTTTGCTAATGATTTTAGTCTTTCAACTCCCTAAAGGCTCGTCCAGAGGAGCGGGCGTGTCCGCTGGGCAGCGTGGTTAGCAGGTAAATTCTGCCGGGCTTTCCAGTGAATGTTGTCCACACAGCAGAGGTGATGAATGGGTGGTCATGGACGACGGTTCCAGAACTTGTCGAGTGTCGTACAATAAACATTGTGGCCAGGACTGTTCAGAAGAATAAACTGTTGTGTAGCATAATAACTGGTATATGTCTATAGAATAAGAACAAAAAGAAGAGATTATGGTGCAAAGATTGGCTAAACTGAAAGGATGTTAACTTACATCTGGCAGTGTCGTACCTCCAATACTTACCCCGACCACCGTGCACTGGCTGGTGATTTCACTTAACAGGGCACGGCCATTTAATTAGAGCCCAATGACAGGCTTGCTCGCCGATCAGGTCCGCTTGTCTAGACATACCAAAAGTTGTCCTGCTTTAGAGGGGCAGAAGGTGGAGTATCAAAGTCGTCCTGGTATTGACTAGGTTATTACGAAAATATTCAATCGTTTTCTTTGACGCTATTCGACATAATCAGTATTCTTGAATATTCCACCTTCACTGAAGCAGAATTGAATGTCACAACGATTTTAGTCAAAGATGTAAAGTAATTTATCATTTAATTTGATGAGATAATATGTGAATTATATAGTCAGCAGAAGAAAATGATGATAATGTATATTATTGATAATTTTAGTATAGTTTAGAGACGAGAAATGGTCACCGTGGCAAAGTGGTAGTGTCCACGAATTTGAGTCGTTAGATCGAGGGTTCATAGCCCCCCATGACTTGAAGTGAGAAAGGTCATTCACTCAGGGTAACGATCACACCTGCCAAAACCAAAGTCCTTGGCAAGAAGACACCGCCCTAGCCCTTAGTAGAAACCGATCACATCAGTATAATTCAGAGATGAGAGAGACGACCTCATCATATCCTAAATTATGAAAATATTATTACTGCTACTCCAACCACTACTACTACTACTACTGCTACTACTACTACTACTACTACTACTACTACTACTACTACTACTACTACTACTACTACTACTACTACTACACTACTACGGATATTATTACTGTTACTAGTACTACTACTACTACTACCATTAATAGTACTACTACTACTACTACTACTACTACTACTACTACTAATAATAATAATAATAATAATAATAATAATAATAATAATAATAATAATAATAATAATAATAATAATAATAATAATAATAATAATAATAATAATAATAATAATAATAATAATAATAATAACAATTTTAATAATAATAATAATAATAATAATAATAATAATAATAATAATAATAATAATAATAATAATATTAATAATAATAATAATAATAATAATAATGATAATAATAATAATAATAATAATAATAATAATAATAATAATAATAATAATAATAATAATAATAATAATAATGATACTACTACTACTACTACTACTACTACTACTACTACTACTACTACTACTACTACTACTACTACTACTACTAATAATAATAATAATAATAATAATAATAATAATAATAATAATAAAAATAATAATAATAATAATAATAATAATAATAATAATAATAATAATAATAATAATAATAATAATAATAATAATAATAATAATAATAATAATAATAATAATAATAATAATAATAATAATGATAATAGTCGCAATCTGCCATGTGATACTTATCTAACACTTTGTTATTTTAAGAACTGGCATGATTTTAATGGTACTGGATGGATGTATTTACCAATATCGACCCTCTCCATTTATCCGATCTTGGGACCCACATTGCTTTCGCAAAGGCTGGGTTAAAATCATGCTTTAGGAAAATGCACTTCCTATTATTTTTGATAACTGAGCATCTTATTCTAGCATGAGACATTTATTTTTCCCTTTTTCTAGACACTAAGCATCCCGTTACAGCAGCAAAAATTTACATGAAGCTCCCTTGATATAGAAAAAAAAAACTTCAGCTTTTCGATAATTTTTAATCTTTCAAATGTTTTCCCCATCTTCTCTAGGGTTCTATTATTCAGGAGCCTTTTGAAACTTATATGTTAATTAAAGCCTCGTCAGAGGTCTGCTACTAATATATTCACACATGGAAATATTTTGACAATTTTTAACCAACCTTAGAGTACTGGAAACTACCGCATATCAGGAAAATTAATTCTCTTGAAAACTGAAGACAAAATCCAAAAGCACAAATAGCAGAGTGAGCGAGAATGCAAACATCAGTCTCCAGTGGCTATCACCAAAGTTATCCTCTGGAATCCTGATATTTCATCCATAATAGATCTTTTTATATCTCAAACTTTGCATCAGAAGTCTTCCAGCTATTCCTGGGCTTTCTGCAAGGAGTACTTCTCCTCAAAGAATCTTGTAAATATCGATATATGAACCTTATGCTCCAAATATTCATATTTCTTTATTCTGGGAATGGATGGCACATAGTGACCAACCCAATGAAAACTTGTGGTATTCTTACTACCTTGGCATCTTTGTGATATTCTTCGCATGCTTGCTGAGCAACTCTATTGAACTCCTGCTTGTGAGCAAACATAGCATTATTTTCCAAGTAGAGAGGGATGAGGAATGTATCCATGAGAGAGCAGGCATAAAAACAAACTATCATTTAGGGAACCTTCATGTTGACATGATAAGAATTAGGGATGTTCCGGTTTTACGTAACGGACTCTTTTTTCTACCAAGGGCTAGGACGGTGGCCCTCTTGCTAAGGGCTTGCTTTGGCAGATGTAATCGTTACCCTGAGTGCATGCCCTTGCTAACCTCAGACTGTGACAGGGCGTGAACCCTTGACCTGCACCTCAGAGTCGCGGACACTACCACTTGAGCCACGGTGATTACGATAAGAGTTAGGGATGAAGTGGAAAATAAGTTGGTATTTATCTCCACCGAAAAAAGGTGGAACTGGTATTGGTGAACCCTTAGTTGAAGAAATCTTGCCTCTTTGATCAGGACAAATCTGTGAAACAAGAATAAAACCTCAAAACATTCTTAGTTCGAATAGTAGCCTCCTTAGTGTTAAAATGGCAGATTTAAGGGAAGAGAAAGGCTTCTACTGTACAGTTTTGAAGGAGGGAGAGGTGAAGGCGCCGTGTGCACGCTTTTAATCCCTTTGGGGACCACCGAGAAGGAATTGTAAAATAGGAGATAGGAGAGAGCTGAAATGATATGTTAGAATAATAAAACATAGGTGTTGCTGGATGCAGTGAGGCTAATGTTTATCTCGGTGGTGGGCACTGGCTAATCGTGTCTAGCTGGGTACCCATGTGATGCATGGATGCCCTTAGTATGTTCGTAGCTACTAAGAAAGCGACCGAATTTTGACAGGGGGTAATGGAGGCTCCTGTCTTCCGCCATACTTCCGAGAAGGCTTCACGTTCTATGATGTAATGTAGGAGGGGTCTTGGTGTTTCATCTTGGCAGAAGGTGCAATCTTTGATGGCGTTATCTTCGAGTTCCCAGGTGCATTTGTACCCCAGTCTTAGTTTGTAGAAGTTGACCACAGTACTGCTGTGAAGGCTTCTGAGGAGGTTTATAGTCTGGAGATTGGTAACTTCTTTGTACCAGGATGTGGAGGCTGAGCCAGCATCTGTGCACTGGTTGTGTCTTTGTAGACATAGATTGATGAGTTTCCTGGTGACTTTGGTGTTGATGTATAGGATGCCAGAAGGAAGAGATATTTCAATCTCTGTCTGCAGAGAGGCTTGTTTGATTGCAAGGTCTGCCTCTTCATTCTCTCTGATACCGACATGGCTAGGGAGCCAGACAAATATAAAGGTATTGCCAGTATTTATGGTCCTGTGAAAATGATGGAATATATCCATGATGATTCTCACAACGTCTCTCAGTGGAGCCTTCAGAATCGCTTATAAGATACACCTTGAATCTGTGAGAATGAGGGCGTGGTCTTCTTCCTGAAGAGTGATGTGATATAGGGCTTTGGCAATGGGAACTAAGTTTGGAATGAGGAGCAGGACTCCTTGTGTCCTTTGATGAAGGTTGTGGCTGAGGCTCCAGTCTCTTGATTAACTAAGCCATCAGTGCAGATAATCAGAGAGTTGGGTCTGCTACAATTCCAGATTTTATCGATGTATAAAGCCTTGAGGATGCTCGGGTTGAATGAGCATTTTGAGCATTGTGAAGTTCAATCTTGATGTTGAGCGGGCGGTCATGCCATAGTGCAGGATATCTATAACCTCGATGAGGAGTGTTCAGGCTGGAAGCTCATTGCTGATCTTTGCTGCCCAGATCAACAAAAAAAACAAAAACAAAACAAAAACATTTATTTCCATTTTGTACAATGGTTATTCAACATTAATAGTAACTTATAAGTAGACATGTAATTAAACTAAAAAATAAGAGGGTTAGACATATAGTTAAATTAAATGTAGCTTTCATAGAAAATAATAATGCTGTCAATAAAAATGTTAACAATAATGTTAATAATAAAGTAGTAAGTATGCCACTAGATACAGGATCGTTATTATCGGCATCATTTCCATATTTGTTTCCTTACAATGAGAATAATTAGTTCTTAATGAGCAGCAACTATTTGTCCAAAAGAAAACTATATAGTTTGCCTTTGAAAGCTGTGAAGGAGGATGCATTTTTAAGATGCTCTGGAATATTATTCCAGAGTGTTGGCCCTTTGATAGTGATCATCTTTGAACCTGCTTCTGTGTTTGTTCTGTGAATAAAGAGCTCACTGCTCTGTCTTGTGTTGGTTCCCCTTATATCCCTGACTGTTTTTAAATCAAATAGCCAGCTAGGATAATGATGGTCCAAAATTTTGAATACAAAAACATAAATAGCATAAGCGACCTTATTTTCTGCCCGCAGCCACTCAAGTTTATTGAGAGCTGGTGTGATGTGGTCATATTTTCTTATTCCTCCCAGGGCAACTCGAGCTGCAAAATTAATAAGCTTCTGTATTCTGTTTATCTGAGTCTTAGTGGTAGCTCCCCAAACAGTTGTGCAGTAATTTATGTGACTTAGGGCTAGAAATTCAACAACAGTTATTCGAGTGGTAGTCTCAAAATTGTCCTTTATACGTGATAAGTACATGAATGTTCCTGTAACCTTTTTGCATACTTTATCTATGTGGGAATCAAACAACATGTGGTTATCAAAGTGAATTCCTAGGTTTTTGACTGTTTTGCTAGGTGTGATAATATTGTCGCAAAAATTAATTGTTGTGTTTTCTGGAATTTGTGCTATGTGGAACCTTGAACCAATAAATATGCACTGTGTTTTACTTTCGTTAATTAACAGCCCAATTTCTTGGAAATAGGTTTTAATTTTTGACAGAGTGTTTTCTGCTCTTAAAGTTAGCTCTGGGAGATTATTAATATCACCACTAAGGAGTATCTGAGTGTTATCTGCATATTGTACGACTAGACAGTCAGAAATGAAAGAAGATAGATCATTTACGTAAATGGAGAAGAGGATAGGACCAAGTACTGATCCCTGTGGAACACCAAATGATACATTTTTTGGCACAGAGATAATGTTAAGACGTATGGACTGTTTACGATTAGACTGATACTCGTTAAACCAGCTTGGATCAATATTTAAGTTAATACATTTACTTAAAAGAATTTCATGGTTTACACAGTCGAAGGCTTTTGACAAGTCCAACAATACAAGAAGAGATATTTTTTTCATATCTATATTATTATATATACTATTCGTAACTTTAAGCAGTGCAGTTTCCGTCGAAAGTTTCTGTCTGAAACCATGTTGGTTAATACTTATTATTCTATTTGATTCTAAATATGACATCAGTTGGCATGCAACAATTTTTTCTAATATTTTAGAGAAAATGGGTAGCAGGGAAATGGGACGATAGTGTGTCACAACTTTTCTGTCCCCCTTTTTATGCAGAGGTATTACATGTGATATTTTCCAAGGGGTCAGGAAACTTTTTAGTAACAATGGAAGTGTTCATAATAGTTAGAATATAGGATGCAATCATGGGTAGAGCATCTTTGATGAACTGAAATGGTATACCATCTGAACCATAAGAGCCAGAGTTTCTTAGGCTCTTTATGGTAAGAATTAGGGTAGCACAATCGATAGGAATTATCTTGAAGTACTCTCTTGTGTTTTCATTGGAAGAATTGTCATTTAATCAATTACTCATATTCACTGAGTTGATGTTTTCTTGAGTTGTTTCATATGTATTTTTGCCAACGTTAGCAAAATAGTTATTAAAGATTTCTGCTTTGTCTTTCAACTCCGTAATATTTTCATAACTTTCTGAGGTACTCTTTTCATTTGGTATCATGCTTCTTATCACTTTCCATGTTGCTGCTATATCATGTCTAGAGTCATTAAATTGTTTTTTTGTAAAAGTCTTTTTTACTTACACTGATGAGAGATCTGACACGTTTCTTCTCTGTTTTATAACGTTCTCGGAGAGTCATATCATATCTATTCATTTTTAGCTCTTTTGTATTTGATTTCTGATTTGAATTTCCTCTTTGATGTCATTAGTTAGCCAGGGGGCTGAGGGGTGGGTTATTTTTCTTGTTACAATGGGTGCACAACTATCTAAGCATTCAAGGAAGACTTTTGTTAGAATCTCAACCTGCAAATCGACGTTATCTGTGTATTTAATTCTATTAAGTGCATTTGTGTTGTTGATTAATGTTTCACAAAAGATATCAGGGGAGTAATTTTTTAGACACCGGAATGTCTTGAGGAGAGGCTTCCTTTTCGGCTTGTTTATGTTTAGCATAGCAATGTTCAGCTCGTGGTCTGCAATTGGGCAGGGAACTACATCCCAATAGGGTATACTTTCCACTTTATTTGTTATTATCAGATCTATAAGAGTCCTAGAATTGGGGGTTATGCGGGTCGGTTTTGTCACTATTTGTGTTAACTTCACAGTGTTGATCACCCTTTTCATTTTGTTATCTGCTGAGAGCAAGTCATCATTAAAATCACCAAGTATGTACATGGGTTTTTGACGCACACAGATATTTCTGAATGTTTCTAGCAGATGATTGAATGAACTGGTAGGTGCTTTAGGGTGACGGTAAACACACCCTACAATGAAAGATGGAAGCTTCTGATACTGCACAGTGATCCATAATTCTTCGAGCTCCTCAGTTTTTTCTAAACCTGTGGTTATTTCTGATGCACTAAGATAATTTCTAACATAAATACAAACCCCACCCCCTAGGCCATGGTCATTGCGAAATATTTTAAACTCTGGGATATTCACATATTTATTTTCAGTTGTAGGAGGAAGCCAAGTTTGTCTCGTGTCTCTTTCTGTAGTCTCGCATATAGGGGATTGTTTCATTAGCTTTTTGCTGTTTATTTTGGTTGAAGTCCTTTCCAGAGATGCAAGGTCGTTGTGCAGTAGTGGTCTTTATGATGATGGAGGCCACTCTCTGCACAGATCTGTTATTCAAAGAAGGAAGGATAGTTTTCAGCTGGAGGTTTATGATCTTTGTCCAGATGGGGGCTCCTAGCACAATTCGTATGGCATTATTTTATATGACCTCAATTTTGGTCTATTGAGGTTCTAAACAAGCCAAAGGGCAGGACAAGCACTGTCCATGAATCTTCGCAGAGCTTGTATATAAAAAGTTCTGCGGAGACTACTTTTAGTCCCATCGTGGATTCTAGACAGGTGTGATAGAACAGAATGGCGCATTTTGCACCTGTCGTGTTGGCATTTGATCTCGGATTCTAAGTTGAGAGCACTGTTGATGTAGACACCCAGGTACTGGTGCTGGCTGATCCAGGCAAGAGGGTCCTTATCTATGACCAGTCATGTTACTGGATCTCACTGGCACATGACAAGCGTTTGTGTTTTGAGGGCATTGATCTTGAGCCCAAGAGTGATGGAATCTTTGTGAAAATTCAAAAGGCTTTTTTGGGTAAGGTCAAAGGCATCGCAGCCTCTAGCCATCAGGGAAAAGTCATAGGCATAATTGAGGATCATGGTCCTGGATGGTAGCTTAATATCCATGATTATTTTCATCAGACAGTTGAAGAGGAAGGGACTGAGAATGCCGCTTTGAGGTATTCCAATATCCAGTTGCTTGATGGTTGTGTAGTGTCCCTGTATTTTCACTCGATCATTGCTGTCTAGTACACTCAGCTTGATCCAGGAGAGAAGATTACCTTTGACTTGCTTGTTGACGAGTGCTGGGAGTATGGCAGGTACATTAGCTAGCTCAAAGGCTTTCTCTAGGTCCAGGAAGACGATAATCCTTTTTCATGTGTTCAGGAATGATTGCAAGGATTCTATGCATTCAGTTCCTCCTACTCCAGGCTGGTAGGCTACCATGTTGCGGTGGAAGGGTGGGCACTTCCAGCAGAGTCAGTTTAGCGCCATTTGCTTGGCTGTCTTGCTCAGACAGCTTAAGAGGGACATTGGACACGCTGTACTTTATTTTTTGAGCTCAGAATGTGCTGGATATCCGCCCTGTTCCATGAAGCTGGTCTCACTCTTTGAGTCCATGTATTGTTAATTAGCAACAGCAGTGCAAGTTCCGAGGTTTTGGATCATGGTATATGTGATCCTATCCGCCCATGGGCTGTGTTCTTTAAGCTATTGCTCACTCTTCTCAGTTCAGTTAAGGTAAAGGGAGCATTGGTAGAGTCTTTGGTGTTGCAGGCTTGTTCGATCTTTTTCCATCTTTCAGTAAAGAGGCACGGTGGGGTTCTTCTTGTTGCTAGAGGGAGTTGCTTGGAGTCAGGTCTCTGAAAATTTAAGAGACAAAAAAAATAAAAAAAACTATTTCCATTTCAATACAATGGGTATTCGTCAGCCAGGGCAAGCCCCAACCCCCCACTGTGGTGTCCAACCACAGCAGTTCCTGCCAGTAAACAGCGTAAACTCTCGGCCTTGGATGGGAACCGATATTTCGACCTCGTGAATGCGAAGCCAGTGTGTTACCACTGTACAGGGCTTCTGTGCTGGGTTCTCTGTGAGGGATAGTCCTTGGTGTTCTTCCTTTTGCTATGAATTTAATCTTTTTCCATATTTGGCCCACTCTTTTGTTGGAATCAAGTGTGGAACACCATTTCATCCATTTTTCCCCTTGATCTCATTGATTTCTTCATGGACATGTAGTTTGACGCACTGGAGAAGGTGATAAGAATCTTCAGCTGGACAGTTCTGGTTAGCTTTCTTGTCGACATTGAGCCGGAGATTGAGCTGCTTAAGTATGTCACAGTAGTACCATCTGTTTCAGTGTTTGAAATGTCCTTGCTTACAGAGGGGGATGGAGAGGTCAGCTGAGGTTTGCATGGCACTTGCTAGGTCTGCCTCTGCCTGGTCAAAATCCTCCTTGTGGGTGTATGAGGTGTACAAACTGGTGATGTGTTCCTTGAAGTTGTTCCAGTTGGCTTTCCTAAAGTTCCATTGAGGAGGAGGTGTTGGGATCTAGAAGGAATCTGGAATTCTCAATTTGAGGTACACCCAGTAGTAGTTGTCTGGGATGTGGGAGTGCCCTCTCCATGTAGCAACATGCTTAAAAGAGTCAGAGATGAAGGTGAAATCCAAAATGCCTCCTTTGTCATGAATTGGTTCGTGGTCGTTCAGCATGATTACATTGTCATAATCACCCAGCAGGTGCATAATATATCTGTCTTCTCTGTAAATGTGGTTAGAGTTGAACATGAGGTGGTGAGGGTTGAAGTTTCCATCTATGACCAGGTCAGTGTGGCTGGCTGTGATGAAGAAGTGGTCAAGTTAAGTTCAGCCTCTTGATGTCTGTATATATTGTAAAAGGTGATGTAGCTGCTCTGAAGTTTTATCCTGACAGCATGGACGTATACTCCTTCTCCACAGCTTACTGGCTGCATTACTTCTTTGGTTAGGATATATCTCTTATGAAGGTGGGGCTGTCTCTATTTTCTGCTGGTGTCCAATGATGGTAGAACCCAAGGTATTAGGATATTTTTGGGATGTTATTCTCTAAGCAAAGAGCTTCCTGTAGCAAGATTACATCGATCTTTTCAGCTTTGGTAATGCACTCTTGATGTTGGATTTTGTTTCTCACTCCTTGAGGATTCCAGTGGAGGATCCCGAGATCTGGCATCTTGAATGTTTAAGAAGAGGAAGAGGAAGGGGTGCAGGTTGTTGGAGCTTTTGCTGGACTTTCTTGGTCAGTGCTTCTGCTATGATTTCAATCTGATTGAAGGTGTCCCTAGTGGAGGGGTCCATGTCCTTCAGGGAGGTATTTATTGCTGCTGTGATGGTATAGGTGATCAGATGTTTTAAGTCAGTTAAGATAAAGAGGGGCTGGGGGTAGTTTCTGCTGAGGTTCTGGGTGAAAGAGAAGATGTAGGGGTGCTTGTGGTGGAAGGGGTTTGAGTCTGGGATCTCTTAAAGAGGCAGGGGGGTTGGTTGAGTGGCTAGTGAGAGGATGGGGTCTTGGGAGGTGCCAGGGCTGGAGCAGGGGACTAGGCTGGAGCAGGAGACATGGCTGCAACAGTGGAATGAGCTGGAGTGTTTGGGGGTGGAGTAGGAGTGGGAGTGGCTAGGACAAGGTTTGGAGGGATGCCAGGGTTTGGATGTTGGCGGAGGGGCGGGAGTGAAGGTGGGTGTGTTACGGAAAATATTAGCAGCAGTGGCTGGACCCCTCACTGAAATCCTCTTCAGCTGTTCCGAGCATGATGATTTCCCCGGCTGTTGGGACATCAGGCTGTGCTCTCTTGCTTTGCTTTAATTTTAGGAAGGCATTCTTCGGTGTCGTGTTCCCTGCTGCAAATAACACACTTGGCGTTTTATTGACATGGAGTTTTGTGGTGTCCAAACCTTGGGCACCTGAAGCACTTCAGGGGTTTTGGGTTGTTGTCCCTCTGTGTGAATGTGCCCCACATGCCCAGGGTGACCTCTGTTGGGGGTGGCCCACATATATTAACCTGTGCCTGCCAGGCGGGAACTGTCTTTACTTCGATTTCTATTGTTCAGCGGCTGGCAGTATCAATGTAGCTCATCTTAAAGATGAGGTCAGTTGAAAGGGCCAGTGGGAAATTCTGAAGAATGAATTTCATTGTTTTCTGTGCATGAGACAGCTCAATCAAGTTAGAGACTTGAAGAGAGCAGATGTTGTTGACACCTTGAGCTGAGGTGGGGTGTATAATAATGCCCTCTTGTAGATTTGGTTTGATTTTACAATCAAACTCAGTAAGCTTTTCCTCCAGCTTCTTTAGGAGTTTGAAGGTCTGAGATGGGGTGAGAGCAACAACCTAGAAGTTGGTCAACCCTTTTAGCTTAAGAGAGGTGGGTTGCGTGGCAGTGTGAGAAATTTAAGTGGAGGTGGAACATTTCTATTTGTTATTTGAAGTGGTTCATAGGAATTTATTTTTGCCAACAGTAAGCCATCACTCTTAAAGAAAGGAAGTCACCTACCCCCATCTCCCCCATGAGGGGGAGTAAGATTATCAGGTGGGGGCATAGCACCTGGTGAATTCTACTGATATCTAATTCTATTAAACTGAAACACTATGATATATTCTGTGTAACATGCATATACCTGGTCTCATTCCACTTGCAAAGGGGGTGGCCGAGCCAAGAAACACTCATTCACCACATTCCACACATACCTCAACCACTCCTCTTAGCTCCTTGGGGATAAAAGGTTGCCACATTTTCTCCCTTCCACCCTGCTAGGTAGGTGGGCAAAGATATTCTACAGTGAGGTCTGACAGCTGCAGCTGGTTTACCCCCTGCTTCACCACATGGCAACTCTCGTAACACCCGTCCATCACAGTTCACCGAGCCATCAGGTGCGAGAAATTCCTTTGGCCCATGTCACCTATATACAATCTTCCTCCACTCATTCCTATTTCTTGCATGCTCTATTCCTTGCTCCAATGACATTCCACATGCATTCAGTGCCCTTTTCACGCCATCCCTCATTCTCATTCTCGGTCTTCCTCTTGACATAACTCCATTCACTTCTGCACTCCACACACTCTTCACTATTTGTTCATCATCGATCCTTTTCATGTGTCCAAGCCAACTTAACACTATCTGATCTAACCTACTAACAGCTTCCTTTCAATACCCGTTCTTTGCCAGACATCCTCAATTTTCACTCTAATTCTAGATACACCAATCATACTTCTTAAATACCTCATCTCCATTACATTCAACAAGTTCCTTTCATCCTCTCTTGCATTCCATGCTTCTGCTCCATACAGTGCTGTCTGCACAATCACACCTTCATAAATCCTTTTTTCATTAATTCCAACATATCTATTTCTCATTACGCTTTTCAATCAACCTAGACATTTACTTGCTTCCTTCACGGTATGACATACCGCTGCATTCATTTTTCTACTCTTTGATACATACGACCCCAGATACGTAATACTCTCAACTTCTTCAAGCAACTTCCCATTCACTCCTACATTCAATCTTCCAACATTAACACTCCTCGTGCATCTCATGACTTTACTTTTACCACTATTCACTCGCTACTTTTTTTTCATGCACCCTAGCATACTCAGTGACCAAATGATTCAGTTCAATCTCACTATCAAGCACCAGTACAGTGTCATCTGCAAGATGCACCATATTCAGTTTCCACAACCTTCCATTCTCTACCACTATTTCCAAACTCTGTCCGATGCTTTTTCACTTACTTCTCTTACCACTCCATAACTATACATGTTAAACAACCATGGAGACATTACACAACCTTGATGTAACCCTGCATTCACCTCAAATCAATCACTCATACCATTCCCGAATCTCACACATGCTCTAATATTCATGTATATACTCTTCACTTCTTTCAGCAAACTTCTACCTATTCCATAGAGATGCAACACACTCCACAACCCCTCTATTACTCTTGTTATACGCTTTCTCTAAGTCCATAAAGGCCCAAAATGTGTTCCTACCTTTCTCCAAGAACTTCTCACACACCTGTCTTACCACAATCATCTGATCCACACTTTCTCTTCATCTCCTGAATCCACACTGTTCTTCCCCAATCAATCTCTCAGTACCTTTCCTAATTCTCTCAATTAGTTTTCTTCCATATACTTTATCAACTACTCTCAACAAACTAATTCCTCTAAAGCTACTACACTCATACTTATCTTCTTTCCCTTTAGAATGTGGAGCTACACATGCACTTCTCCAATCAACTGCAACTTTCCCTTTCCTGAAAAATACATTCAACCACCTATCCGTCCATTCAACTAATGCCTCCCCACCTTTTGACACGCATGCAATATGACACCCATCTATCCCTGGTGCTTTCCTGCTTTCATTGCTCGCAATGCCATAAGTATCCCCTCTTATGTTTTTTCTCATCACCTAGTATTGGAATTTTCCGTTCATTTCAAACAAATACAATCTCTGCCTCTCTATCATCTTCCTTATTTAGCAGTTTCTTGAAATATTCAGTCCATCTCTCTCTCACCTTTATTTCATCTATTAGCAAATGTCCATCTTCTCCTTTCACCCTCTCCTCTCTACCAGACTCACCATTCCTCACCCTTTTCATTCCATCCAAAACATCTTTTTATTTCTTTCAATATTCTCAGACAAGCATCTATTCCACCTTACATCCGCTTTTCTCTTTGCCTCCTTCACCACGAATGTCACTAACCTCCTCTTTACACAATACCTTTCTTATGCCTCTACATTAATTACCTGCAACTATACCTCAAATGCCTGCTTTATTTCAGCCACTACTGCACTCACCAGCTCATTCCACCAATTGCTACCTTTCCTTTACTTCCACCAGTTACTCTCCTTCTGCACACTGCCTCAGCACACTTCACCACTTTCTTCTTAAAAACAATCCCAGTCTTCTTCCACTCCCTCCTCAATTTCTTTTTTACTACATTCTACACATTCTTCAGACTACTTTTATACTCACATTTTTCCTCTCTCTTATTCAATTCACTCACTTTTGGCATCTTTCTTCATCTCCACTTTCCTTCCACTCTCACTCTACCCTCCACTAAATAATGATCAAATATTTCCCCGGCTAGTTCCTCTCAGTACAGTCACGTCCCATTCTATTCATATCACCCTCCTGTGCACCACAACGTAATCCATTAATGCTCTGTCAACTACATTAAAATTATCTAATCTGACCCATGTATATTTGCGCACATTCTTCTTTTTAAATACAGTATTAGTAATCAACATCTCTCTATAAACACATATTTCTATAATTTTATCTCCACTCTCATTCGAATTAGGTACTCCATATTTCCCAGTTACACCATCCACTGGCTCATTCCGTACTCAAGCACTCAAATCTCCCATCAACACCAGACTT
>JAXCGZ010021688.1:30000-34078 GCA_037179515.1 Halocaridina rubra | reverse complement strand
TTTTTTTTATTGCATGTGTATGCGTGTTTCTTCGTGTGTATGTTTTTTCTTTTATGTATCATTACTCTCAAAAAAATCGGTGGTTTCACTATCTCAAGTAACACTGAGCCGGTGAGTCTAAATAACTTCGTAGATGATTTCTGTCAGTGCCTGACATCACCGAATGCCATCATTGGACAGAATGCCCGGGCCCTATGAAATCAATTTTCTTTGCCCGTCCCGGTGTCATACTCGTAAGAGAGAGAGAAAAAAAAAGATGAAGTATCATTATACTTTGTTACTCTTTTTGCGCTTCACAGGTTCATGGTTATCAGGGTTCATGAGCTACGCCCGAATTTTGGGAGTGCCACTACACAGGGACGTGAACACGTAGGCACTTTCCCTCTTATACATGACTTGTTTACCATACAATGTATTTTTTTTAATTTTGATAAATATTAATAATTACTTTGTGGGATTACATTGTATTTACTGCATGGATGTTTGTGTGTGAGTTTCTTTGAATGTGCATTGAGCGTGTATGCATTTTCCATTTCTGGGACATATATCTTTGTATTGTATATGCTTTATGTTTAGGTGTAAGTGATGTTCTATACATTTTTTCTGTTTTGTGTGTGTTTGTATATGTGCGGTATGTTTTTCCGTGATGTACAGTAGAATATTTCTTTAGTGTGTGATTGTAACAGCACATGAATATATTACTCTTTGAATTATTGTTGGTAGTTATTTTTTTGTTTGTGTGTATGCATGGTCACCTGTGTATGTTCACAATTGTTCGTCCTTTCTTAGTTCAAGGGTCCTAGTTTTAGTTCAACAAATACGTGATATTTAGGAGTATATGTGGCCACTCTAAGGTGATTACTCAGTGGAATAAATATTTTTCAGTATGAGCTCTGTTTACTATTTTTGTATATATTGTTTTTATATAGACTTTGTATCATTGGTCAGCTATAACGGCATTTTTTGATTGTCTCTATACTTTAAAAAATATTACTCCGTATGTCATTTAAGCTGACAGGCCGCTTTCACACCAAAGTGGCACGTCGCACGTGGCATGCCACGTGGCACGCCAGTCTAAAGCGAACATCCGGAAATATATGAAATCTTTTATAAAGAAGTGGCGTAACACATCCCATATGCCACGCCACTTCTGTATGAAAGGATTCATATATTTCCTGATGTTCGTTTTCAGCTAGCGTGTAATGTTATTACGCTTTCGAGTTTTGAAATCATATATATCTATATGGTATTAATACACATTATTTTCTTTTTACGAATTTGTATATGCTATATTTATGCAGAATAATCCATTAGTCAAATTACTAATCGTTCGCGTTATTCGTCTTTCCAACAAAGGTATTCCGTCGTAATTGTGATTTGCGACGCCATGCCCTTACTCACAATTTGACCTCACCTCTGGAGCTTGACCTGGGCTCCTTACCTCCTACATCCTCTGAGTCACCACTTCATCCTTTAGATATGCCTTCGCCAGCAATAACCTCACATGCTCCCATGTCTCCAGCCGAAGTTTCAGGAGTAGTTGGAGACGATGGTGGCAGAGATACTACCCTTCAGACCAGTGCCTCGAGGGCCTACAGCAGTAGTGATGAAGAAGAAGCAGCGAGAGCTGGCAAACGATCTAAAGTGAGTGTTTTTGTGGTCATGGCCTCTGGAAAACGATACTGGCAAAAAGCTGATTGGCTTTGTTTCATTTGAGTAATTTTTTTGAGGTAGAGAACTTCAGTCGGTAGATTTGTTTTGTCTATACAGAGCTGAAGATGTATTTCATTTATTCATTTTAACATAGAAATTTCAAATAGTATAAATATTTTGTATGTACACACGGCTGTAGGTTTATTTTCTTTTGTATATTTTTATAGAAACTTGCAAATATACTTTATATTTTATGTAAATAGCCGGTGTTTATAGGACATGTTACTTTGTAATATTTTTGCAAAACTCTCTCAAGGTAAATATATTTTGTATGTACAGGTTTTTCAAACCAGTCTATACAAATTATGAACATTTCGTTGAGCATTTTTAGTTGTATTATTAATGAGCAGTCACAAGATAGTTTCATGCCTCTCTCATGTTGTAAGAAAACTTTTAGTTTTCTTATTAATACGCAGTTACAAGATAGATTCATGCCATATTCATATCTTTTGAAGAAATTAGCTTCTTATAATTAATACCCAGTTTTGAGATAGGTTCATGCCTTATTCTTATTTTGTGCAAAAAAATTAGTTAATATAAGGATTGCACGCTTTATTTATGAAGAATGTTGTATGTAATGGGTAGCGCAAACAAAAATTTGATATTTTATTAAATCCTCCCTTTTTTTATTTTCTCTCATATGGTTTGTGTCAGTTGCCAAAGTGAATTCTTAGTGCAGTTGTTTCCCGGATAATGAAATGAATTAGATTTTAGATTGGTGATTAATCTCTGCAAAATACAGTGTCATCATGTAGTTTAATGATCCCATTTGTGGTACCCAAACTTTTTGACATGGCCTGAATGGGGGAGGTAGAGCTCTTCTTCAGAATCAGACTTGGGGATAAGAAGGCGACATTAGAATAAGTTAATATTCTATAAACATTTATTGTAGAAATTGGCAGCAAAGAAGAAAAATATATTCCCCCTCCCCATAATAATCCTTGATATATTCATTCTTTGGCAGACGGAGGAGCAGTCTTTCATAGATACCGAAGACCCAATCAGCGGCGTAGATTTCGACGATGATGATGACGAAGATGACTTTGTTAAAGGCGATCTAGATGATGACGATGACGATAGCAATCCTTCCAGTCCTCCGACGCTCTTAGGAAGATACCGCTCACAGCAGGCTCAGAAGGAGCCCCTTAATTTAGGCGCTTCCAGCTCAGCCTCTTTGGCCTCCTTCAGTATAGCTTCTATTATGGGAGGAGCAGACTGAAGACCTCCTTAAAAAAGATGAACCATTTAAGGATATCGACATCTCGATATATATTTGAAGTTTTTGGGCGATAAATTTTAAATAAAAATCCGTTAAAACCGTTAATGTGTGTGTGGATTTCCTGGACTTAGCGCGTTTGTTTTCGTTTCTTTGCTCTTTAGTATATCAATTCGGGTTTTACTGCTACCTTAATGATGTTGTGGTAGATGTGTTAACGTTATCTGTTTATCAGTGATGATAATTAACACAGAGAAATTTATCATGTACTGTAACCAAAATACCATACCGGTGTAACATGTGTTTAGTCTATCTTAAAGCAGTGATTTTATAAATGTCATGAAGCAGAAGTATCTGAGAAAGATCATCTAGTCACGAACATTAGGGACTACGAGACCTCGGATGAAGAATGCAGAATTGGATACTGATGTTGTTTCTATTCCTTGAAACTGCAATTCGTGAATTGCAAAGGAAAACCTCAAAGCGTTTTTCGCCGTTCAGTGTTTTTCGTGAGGTTTTCGCCTTCGACGGGTAGAACATGCGGAATTTCTGTCACTCGACCTATAACGCTATTTTTCCAGGGTTAAGAAAACAAGACAAACTTCACCCTTCATCGGAATATGTACTCATAGTACACGTTGTACAAAGAACACTTGTAAAAGCTTTTGAGCTTATTTAGATCTTGTGCGCATATATAGTGCTGTTGCAAGGGTAGAATGTTTTAGAGGTTTAAGCCTGTACTTATGTGTTTATTAAATAAGTAAAAAAAAAAGATGTGTTTATTAAATAAGTAAAATGCAAACTTTTTTTTTTATATATGTATTGTGAATGTTTTTCCAGTGATAAAAAAAATGGCGCCTCATTGGACCGAGACAAATTGGTTTAATTCGCTATAACTGAATGTGTAAAAGGAAAGCTCTTCAACCAAAGTATAACATGACATTCAAACCAACTCTCTTTCTCTTCCTCTCTTCCCAGTGACGTGTTACATAAGTATATTATGTACTACAATGCGTGTAATATATAAGGAATAAAGTTGTGAATATGTATTAGATGTGTTACTTGTGCCATTACTAGAACTTACCATTGGATAACTTAATAGATAAATGAAACGAAGCACAGCTGAGGATTACTAGTAATGAAACGTGT
>JAXCGZ010021688.1:7500-22500 GCA_037179515.1 Halocaridina rubra | reverse complement strand
CTACTCCAAGTGTTGCTTTTTTTTTGGGGGGGGGGAAGGGTCTGCTCGTTAGGTTTTCCATATATATATACTTAATATATATACTTAATGTATATATACGTTAAGTAGAGAGTATTCCATTTAATCCGTTGATATTCTTTAAAATCGCATTTCCACGGTATATTCTTTCAGGTTTTTGCATTCCCTCTTTGGTAAACTTTAATTATTTTACATATCCCCTGTGGTATACTCTTACGTTTCTGCCTCTCGTCTGTGGTATAATGTCTAAGTTAATGTATTTTATCTGTTTTATATATATATATATATATATATATATATATATATTATTTATTTATTTATTTATCTACCTTGGCTGTTTCCCCCTTTAATTGGGGGGTAGCCGACATCAAAAAAGGAAAACAAAGTAATCCCCCTAATTGTTTTCCTTTCTTCTTTGACGTCTCGCAGGCGGTTGATACAAGGGGGGATATATATATATATATATATATATATATATATATATATATATATATATATATATATATATATATATATATATATATATATATTCTGGGCATTGTACTTCCTTTGAGGCATACAAGTTATCTTTTAAATTATTATTTTTTTTTTTGCGTACATTTAATTTTTGCATCTTCTATTTGGTATCCTCTTAAGTGTTCTGTTTCTCTTGGTATACTCACTGGGTTGTGCATTAGCTTTGTAGTTTACACTTTTGAATATTAGCTGTCCCTTTGCAGTATTTTCTTTAAATATTTTTGCATAATCTGTGTGGTAAACGTTTAAGACTTTTACATTGAATGTCTTTGTCGAGGCTTGTGTTCGTGTGTGTAATTTCCTCACTAAAATCTCTCGGTTGTGTTGTCTTTTCACTTCAGGATTTTTTTTTTTTTATTATTTTTTTATTTTTAACGAGAGGTGCGGAATTTGCATATTTGGCACGAAATTTTTTTATTTTATTTTTATTACGAGATCTTCGATTCGGACGCCTTTTTACCCTTGAGCAAAGCATCTATTCATGTTCTTCATTTCTTAAAATCTTCTGGAAGCTGTTAGCAGTATATATGTTCACAAAAAAGAACTCTTTGCTCGAAAATCCCCATCGCATAGTCTTTTATTTGCTGACATCAAATCATCTCTTATAAATTAATGCATTTACCAATTACAATTTCTATGCTTAGGGAATCCCAGTTATCAACTATTCTTAAAAAGTATTTAATGACATCTTTGAAAAATATTTTCTTTAAATATGCTTCATATTATGATCTCTAGTTCTAGATCCACCCATATCAAAGTATCCCCCCCCCCTCTCTCTCTATCAACTCTATTAAAAACCACCGAGGAATGGAAAAACCGTTACCAATTTATTTATGCGTATACATACATATATAAGAGTGTGCGTGAATGCGCGTGCACGTGTGTGTGTGTGTGTATGTGTGTAATTACTTAAATGTGCTTGCGGGAAAGAGCCCTTTGCTCGTAACTTCTGGTCTCCTGATCAGTTCCATTTTTATACTCAATAATACTTTCCCTATTTGTCTTTAATAGTATGAATGCAGTTAGCATTAACTACCTCCTCGCTTAGAATATTCCAATTATCAACTATTCTTACCCTAAATAAGTATACCCCCTTACATCACATATCAAACTATCACTCACTGTCCGCTCTGTCAAAACCATGAAGGAATTTAAAAACCGTCACCATAACCTCCCTCATTCTTCTATATCTTCAAGTAATGGTAAATCTTATGTGGAGTACATTTTTGTCCTTATCGAAGGGTAAGCGAGTGTTGTTTGTCTTGCCTTAAATTCCGTCGAATGGATTTTTGGTAGCATTTCTCTGCTGTTGACGGCAGTGTCTCGGGAAGAGTAAAGAGGTGTCTTACTTCTTTAACGATTTTCAGTGGTATAATGGATAACGCTTTTGCACAATGATGAATTGGTGTTTTAGGTTCGATTCTTATTGGAGGGCAATGTTGACATTATTTATGTTATCACTTATGTTAATATGTGTATATGACCATTTTATATGCTATAGAGAAAATTGATTTGACTTAAATAAGCTAGCAGTCACCGAGTAAACAAACAAACTTTATTTCCATTTCAATACAAAGGGTATTCGTCAGCCAGGGCAAGCCCCAATCCCCTACTCTGGTGTTCAACCACAGCAGTTCCTGCCAGTAAACAGCTTAAACTCTCGGTCTTGGACGGGAACCGATCTTTCGACCTCGTGAATGCGAAACCAGCGCGTTACCATGGACTAGCCAGTACAGTGGGAAGTGGAGTAACGTGAACAAAGTGTCATCTTTCCCTGCTCTAACAATAGAGATAGCTGATGTTTGATGGACTGATAATATTACATAAGAAAAAATATATATACACTCACATAAATAAATTAATAAAGAAACAAAAATTGCTGCAACTGCATCATAGTTATGCATATCTGGAGAGAGAGAGAGAGAGAGAGAGAGAGAGAGAGAGAGAGAGAGAGAGAGAGAGAGAGAGAGAGAGAGAGAGAGAGAGAGAGAGAGAGAGAGAGAGAGAGAGAGAGAGAGAGAGAGAGAGAGAGAGAGAGAGAGAGAGAAATGTCATTCCTACTTTTTAATACCTTCGATGATACAAATGGTTTGTCAAGTGTATTGTTATATATATATATATATATATATATATATTATATATATATATATATATATATATATATATATATATATATATATATATATCTACCTTGGCTGTTTCCCCCTTTAACTGGGGGTAGCCGACATCAAAAAGAGAAAACAATAAGGGGATTACTTTGTTCTATGGGCAATGACGAGGGACCTAACGACCGTTCAGATGGCACTGCTGGAGTGCCACAGCCCATCCTCCCGGTTCTTCCACAACCTGTGCCGCTTCACAAATGCCAACTCCCCTACTGCCCCTACCACAGGGCTACCTCACGTAAGATGCAGCCCCGTGGTAACAGCAGATGCCCATCAGAGCTGCGTCACAATCGCTCGCCATTCTTCCTATTCCTAGCACGCTCGCTTGCTTCCCTCACATCCATCCTCCTATCATTCAGGGCTCTCCTTACTCCATCCATCCATCCAAACCTAGGCCTCCCTCTAGCATTTCTTCCATCAGCTCTCGTATTCATCACCTTTTTCAGCAGCCTTTCATCATCCATCCTTTCCACATGGCCAAACCATCTCAGAACATTCATATCTACTCTGGCTGCAATTTCTCTCCTCACACCCGTTCTTGCTCTCACCACTTCATTCCTAACCCTATCCAACCGAGATACACCAATCATACTCCTCAGGCATTTCATCTCAAACACATTTAGTTTCCGTCATCCACTTATTTTCATACCCCATAACTCTGATCCATACATCACAGTTGGCACAACCACTTTCTCATACAAAACTTTCTTAACATTCATTTCCAGCCCTCTATTCTTCATCACTCCTTTCAAGGCACCCAACACTTTACATCCTTCATTCACTCTGTGACACACATCTGCTTCCACTCCACCATTTGCAGCTATAACCGAGCCTAAATACTTAAACTGATTAACCTCCTCAAGTGTCTCTCCATTCAACATAACATTCAAACCAGCACCATCCTCATTTCTTGTACACCTCATAACCTTACTCTTTCCCAAATTCACTCGCAACTTCCTTCTCTCACACACCATTCCAATTTCTGACACTAACTGACACAGCTTCTTCTCTGAATCTGCCACCACCACAGTATCATTTGCAAACAGCAACTGATTCAGCTCCCACTCGTTATCATCCCCATCTACCATTCTCAAGCCCTGACCACGCACTCGCTCATTCACCTCTCTTACGACTCCATCAATATACAAATTGACCAGCCATGTTGACATCACATATCCCTGTCTCAATCCCACACTCACTGGAAACCACTCACTCACTTCATTCCCTACCCTAACACAAGCACTACTGCCCTCATACACACTGCATGCAACAATTTACCATTAATGCCATATAATCTCAAAACATTCCACATAGCCTCTCTATCAACTCTATCATACGCTTTCTCCAGATCCAAAAATGCAAAATACACATTCTTACCCTTTTCTAAATATTTCTCACATAACTGCCTAACAATAAACATCTGATCTATGCAACCTCTACCTCTCCTAAGACCACTTTGCACTTCTGCGATCACATTTTCTATCTATCTATCTATCTATCTATCTATCTATCATCATATATATATATATATATATATATATATATATATATATATATATATATATATATATATATATATATACATACATATATATACATATATATATATATATATATATATATATATATATATATATATATATATATATGTATATATATGTATATATATATATATATATATATATATATATATATATATATATATATATATATATATATATATATATATATATATAATATATACATACATATATATACACTATATATATATATATATATATATATATATATATATATATATATATATATATATATATATATATATATATATGTATATATATGTATATATATATATATATATATATATATATATATATATATATATATATATATATATATATAATTTCTAAGTTCATATATTTATTTTTTCTTTGTATTCAACAACTTGTATAATTTATATGACTAGACATTTAATATTCGTTTAAAATATAACACAGCAATTATTGTATGCATATTCTCTCTCTCTCTCTCTCTCTCTCTCTCTCTCTCTCTCTCTCTCTCTCTCTCTCTCTCTCTCTCTCTCTCTCTCTCTCTCTCTCTCTCTCTCTCTCTCTCTCTCTCTCTCTCTCTCTCTCTCTCATACATACATGAGAGCTTCAAAGCAGTCTTTGTTGCTCTTTTCTAATCCTAATCTTATGAAGATATTGTTCCACCATATATCTCACACATCTAATGGCGTACTCACTGAGCTTTATGAGCTAGCAAGGTGTACTAAAAGAGAAATTGGTGTATATTCTTAATAGTACAGCGCTTCTTAGGATAGTAGTTGCTGAGGTAATCCTTCACACTCTCCTATTTGTATATAATATTGTTATGAGCGTTAAAGAAAAGATATTTCGAAGGATCAATTGAAGAGAACGCACCTCAAAGCTACCATCTGGAAAAGTAGTGTTTACTAATAAAGAGTAAAAGGGGCCTAGGTGGAGGAGCACCAAATAGGGACTTGGATGTGACTGCTGTTTTAATATTAGGTATTAGGTTAGTAACACGAGAAATCGCACCCAACGATAGCTTGAGGTGTAATTTCTCCATTGAATCCCTTTTTATTGGCATGTAAATACATTTATATCTATATTCAAAGGCTGTCTTACTTGGGGACAAAAAGGTATTCGTCCCTGTTGTTGGTGTTAGACCTCTAATGTGCGTAACATATACGCTGTATCCACCTTTGCCCCTTTCCTCCTACATCCTTGAAACGCCTGTCTCATCATCATTATTCTTCATTCATTTTTCCTCTTTCATTTATCTCTCGCATATACTCCTTCTTCTGCCTCCCTAAAATCTATTTTTTCTGTCTCTCGGTTGTATTTATCTGTGTGTGTTATCCTTTTTCTGTCACGTGGATTCCCCCGTCCCTCCCTCCCTCCCTCCCCCCACCTTCTTTTAACTAATCAGCATCATTAACAGAGACTAATGAGCTCTCCCAATTATGGTGGTCAAATGAAGTTCGCTGTAAATTATTAACAAATACATCTTTTAACGGGAAATCACATGTGCATACACACACACACATACACACACACACATATACACACACACATGTATTAGACTAAGGCCCGATTTCTTAAACAGTGTAGACTTAGGATACCATATTGTTAGTTAGCTAGACACACAAACGGATTACATAAACGCATCAGACGCTGTTCTGTGTATGGCTAGAATCTCGTACGAGATCCTAGCCATACACAGAACCGCGTCAGATGCGTTTATGAAATCCATTGGTGTGTGTCTAGCTAACTAGCAATATGGTATTCTAGGTTAATTACTGTCTCAAAGTTTGGGGATGTACAAATAAGACTCAATTACAAAGAATACAAAAGTTACAAAACTTTGCAGCACGAGTGGCTGTTGGCAATGTAAGAAAATACGAGCACATCTCTCCTGTTTTAAAAGATCTAGAATGGATAAAGATTAGAGATAAATATGTTTTTGATATATGTACCTTTGTTTTTAATATACTAAGAAACAATATTCCTGATTGCTTGTATAATTTTTCTACAGTAAGCTCAGTTACCGGGTTAACTACCCGTCAAGGGGAAGATTTATTAGTACGAAGGTCTAAAACTGATATTGGCTCAAGAGATATAAACATTCGTGGACCTCATTTATATAATCAGCTTCCCAGAGAACTAAAAAATGCTGGTTCAGTGTATACTTTTAAATATAATCTTAAGAAGTTACTCTTAAAGGAAGATTTTACTTGTAAATTTTAATTGTACACCCATATTTGAATACCCAATGTATGTTGGAAATAAAGTCTTATTATTATTATTATTATGTTTAAGAAACTGAGCCTTAGTCTAATACATGTGTGTGTGTGTGTGTGTGTGTGTGTGTATGTATGTGTGTGTGTGTATGTGTGTGTGATTTCCCGTTAAAGATGTATTTGTTAATAATGAGGGGGATCCTAGTCATACCAAATGAAAAGACTACCTCAGAAAGTTATGAAAATAATACGGAGTTGAAAGACAAGCAGAAAACTTTATTAACTATTTTGCTAACGTTGGCAAAAATACATATGAGAAAACACAAGAAAACATCAACTCAGTGAATAGTAATTACTTAACTGACAATTTTTCCGTTGTAAATACAAGAGAGTACTTCAAGATAAATCCTATCGATTGTACTACTCTAATTCTTACCATAATTCTTACGTATACCATTTCAATTCATCAAAGATGCTCTACACATGATTGTATCTTATATTCTAACTATTATGAACACTTCCTTTGTTACTAAAAAGTTTCCTGACTCTTGGAAAAAATCACATGTAATACCTCTGCATAAAAAGGGGGACAGACAAGATGTGACAAACTATAGTCCCATTTCCCTGCTACCCATTTTCTCTAAAATATTAGAAAAAATTGTTGCATGCCAACTTATGTCATATTTAGAGTCAAATAGACTATTAACTATAAACCAGCATGGTTTCAGACCGATACTCTCGACGGAAACTGCGCTGCTCAAAGTTACGAATAGTATCTATAATAATATAGATATGAAAAAAATATTTCTGCTTGTATTATTAGACTTATCAAAAGCCTTCGACAGTGTAAACCATGAAATTCTTATACGTAAATGTACTAACCTAAATATTGATCCGAGCTGGTTTAGAAAGTATCTATCTAATCGCAAACAGTCTATACGTCTTAACAACATATTCTCTACGCTAAAAAATGTATCATTTGGTGTTCCACAGGGATCTGTACTTGGTCCTATCCTCTTCTCCATTTACGTAAATGATCTATCTTCTTTCATTTCTGACTGTCTAGTCGTACAATATGCAGATGACACTCAACTACTCCTTAGTGGCGATATTAATAATCTCCCAGAGCTAACCTTAAGAGCAGAAAACACTCTGTCAAAAATTAAAACCTATTTTCAAGAAATTGGGCTGTTAATTAACGAAAGTAAAACACAATGCATGTTTATTGGTTCAAGGTTCCATATAGCACAAATGCCAGAAAACACAACAATTAATTTTTGCGGCAATATTATTACACCTAGCAAAACAGTCAAAAACCTAGGAATTCACTTTGATAACTACATGTTGTTTGATTCCCACATAGATAAAGTATGCAAAAAAGGTTACAGGAACATTAATGTACTTATCACGTATAAAAGACAATTTTGAGACTACCACTCGAATAACTGTTGTTGAATCTCTAGCCCTAAGTCACATTAATTACTGCACAACTGTTTGGGGAGCTACCACTAAGACTCAGATAAACAGAATACAGAAGCTTATTAATTTTGCAGCTCGAGTTGCCCTGGGAGGAATAAGAAAATATGACCATATCACACCAGCTCTCAATAAACTTGGGTGGTTGCGGGCAGAAAACAAGGTCGCTTATGCTATTTATGTTTTTGTATACAAAATTTTGAACCATCATTACCCTAGCTGGCTATTTGATTTAAAAACAGTCAGGGATATAAGGGGAACCAACACAAGACAGAGCAGTGAGCTCTTTATTCAGAGAACAAACACAGAAGCAGGTTCAAAGATGATCACTATTAAAGGGCCAACACTCTGGAACAATATTCCAGAGCATCTTAAAAATGCATCCTCCTTCACAGCTTTTAAAGGCAAACTATATAGTTTTCTTTTGGACAAATAGTTGCTGCTCACACTTAAACTATACTTAATGATTTAATGCAATTTCCCTTAACACTAACCTCTCTATATGTAAATTGATATCGACTTCTCTGTTCTCTAAGTTAAGAAGTAATTATTCTCATTGTAAGGAAAACAAATATGGTGATGATGCCGATAATAGCGATACTGTATAGAGTGTTATTATTGCTACTTTATTATTAACATTATTGTTAAAATTTTTATTACAGCATTATTATTTTCTAGGAAAGCTACATTTAATTTGACTGTATGTATTACCCTCCTACTTATTAGTTCAATTACAACTTACTTTTACTTTTAGAAGAATAACCATTGTACAAAAATGGAAATAAATGTTTGTTTGTTTGTTTCTTTGTACACAGAGCTGCGTCAGATGCGTTTATGAAATGCATTTGTGTGTGTCTAGCTAACAAACAGTATGGTATCCTAGGTTTACACTGTTTAAGAAATCGGGCCTTAGTCTAATACATATGTGTGTGTACGTGTGATTTCACGTTAAAAGATGTATTTGTTAATAATGGGGGGATCTTAGCCATAAGCAGAACCGCGTCAGATGCGTTTATGAAATCCATTTGTATGTTTCTAGCTAACTAACAATATGGAATCTTAGGCTTACACTGTTTAAGAAATCGGGCCTAAGTGCATATTTTTGTTATAGGCTTATGTCCGTCATATTTGGTTATGATCTTATTCGGGAGGAAAAATCAGTTTATTTAGATTAATATAACGTTCGGATTAATTTGTGTATTATTATTATTATTATTATTATTATTATTATTATTATTATTATTATTATTATTATTATTATTATTATTATTATTATTATTATTATTATTATTATTATTATTATTATTATTATTATTATTATTATTATTATTTGGTATCATGTTCACGAGAAAGAAGTAATATTTTGTCAATGAAAAATAATTTTTACTCGCACACACACGAATAGACACACATGTATGAGTATTATGCTGATTTTAGTTAGTTTTTAGTATAGGATAATTATGTGTTTACATATTAGCTATCCCCCTATTGATCACAGCTGTCTGCATTGATGATCCAGTTTTACGTCACTGACTCCCTTATCTAATAAGGGCTAGGACGGTGTCCTGTTTCGAAGGACTTTGGTATTGGCAAAGTTTGATCGTTACTCCCAATGAATGTCCTTGATAACCTTAGACCGTGGCGGGCTTCGAACCGATGACTTGACGAATCAAAGTCGGGTAAACTATCACCCGGTCATGGCGACCACCCGGATACCTACAATGATGTTCGAGATATATTGGCTTTCGATATACTAACTCTTTACCCTTGACGACAAAAAGCTCCTCGAAGATATGAAGATATACAGATGCATGTAATGAGTGAATATTGTATGAAATATTCAGGCTCTTACCTTTGATTTAATTAGCCTGTATAAGTTTGAGAATTAAGACGGTTTAGCTGTAGACATAATGTATTAAGCAGAAATCATATTTTTACAGTATAGAATTAAGAGTTACTAAGGTTAAGGATTAGAACTCCTGTTTGAAAAAAGAACATATTCATATAGTATAAGAATAAAGAGTTAGTAAGGTTAAGGTTATATCACGAAGGTTAAAGTTTAGAAATGCTAATCTAAGCAGAAAGCGCATTTACAGCATAAGACAGAGGTTTTAGTTTAAGAAGAAGAAAAATATTACTTCCCAAGTTTCGCAAACTGAAGAGTGAAGTAGCTACAGTTCTCTCTACTTTGGAATACATATATTTTGTGTGTGTGTGTGTGTGTGTGTGTGTGTGTGTGTGTGTGTGTGTGTGTGTGTGTGTGTGTGTGTGTGTGTAATGAAGCTGTCAACTTTTGAGCAAAATAAATCAAGAAGTCCACTTGAAAATTGCTATAAAGCATACAATTGATTTATATCCGTAGCAGAAAGGTTTCTTATCTCTCAGGATCCTTTATTGATGGCATTCCAGTCTTGTTCGGAGGGCAGTTTTATGTTTCATGACGGAAAACATTTTCTTTTCCAACTTCTGGCACTTAGACAGCGTGCGATGTGCTGTATTTCATTTTTACCTTTTGGAAAAGAAAGTTCTCTCTTTCTATGTATTAATCAAATAACTGTACATGGGAACAAGTGCAAATGGGCACTCCCAGTGATATTGCAGTTGTTAACATTACAAACTATATTTGTTCATGTATAAATAAAATGTTAATAGAATGGTCAATTCATTTAAAAATAATTATTGCAAGTAATAAAGAATGAAATATAGTGTAACACAAGTGATTGATGGCAGAAGAGCACTCTGCGATTATTAATGAAGAGAAATATATACATTGTACATCGCTTAGCTTGATCGTGTTTACATCAGCGGCCGTTAGGTGCCATAATTCTAGATTACTTTACATGTTGTAAGAAATTTCATGAACCCTTGTTGACTTCTATCATTTAAGTTAGATCTCCAGTTTACCATAGAAACTCTACAGACAATTTGAAGCAGATATAGAATAGCAATTATCAGAATAAGTAATAAGTAGGTACATAAACTCGTACATATACATATTCATTCTTGCACATAAAATTCTCTCTCTCTCTCTCTCTCTCTCTCTCTCTCTCTCTCTCTCTCTCTCTCTCTCTCTCTCTCTCTCTCTCTCTCTCTCTCTCTCTCTCTCTCTCTCTCTCTCTCTCTCTCTCTCTCTCTCTCTCTCTCTCTCTCTCTCGTTATATCTCTATCTATCTATCTATCTATCTATCTATCTGTCTGTCTGTCTGTCTGTCTGTCTGTCTGTCTGCCTGCCTGCCTGCATGCCTGCCTATCTATCTATCTACCTATCTATCTATCTGTCTGTCTGTCTGTCTGTATATATATATATATATATATATATATATATATATATATATATATATATATATATATATATATATATATATATATATATATATATATATATATATATATATATATATATATATATATATATATATATATATATATATACACTCTGCGTTTGTGCATTTAAAAGACGGTCCATATTCTTATTTTTTTTTAAGCCACTTCTCTCGTTGACATTTCAATATGCGCAGGTGTTCCGTGTCCTTACGTGATGGTTTAGAGTTTGCATTGGAAATTAAGGTACATTTCAACTTGTGTCAAACCCCTAATTTGCTGGTAATAAAGACTTATTAAAAGTATGTTGATGATGGAGGATATACTGTATATATATATATATATATATATATATATATATATATATATATATATATATATATATATATATATATATATATATATATATATATATATATATATATATATATATTCCGCTTTTCTACTACTAACAATCTATAAAGGTCTTATTCGTCCCTGCTTAGAATATTGCTCGCACATCTGGGGTGCTTCTTCGTATACTTATCTCCTTGATAGGGTTGAATATAAGGCAGTTAGAATCACCAATGACCTTCCTCTTACTTCTAATATCGATTCTCTTTCCCTTCGCCGAAAGGTGTTATCTCTTTCTCATTTCAGTCTATACTACGTCCATTACTGCTCTGATGTGTTGGCAAGGTGCATCCCTCCCCTGCCGGTGAGGCCGTTTAGCTCTCGCCAAGCGACCTCGTCTCATAGGTACTGTGTGGAGGTTTGTAGCTGGCTGATTAGTTGGTGCAGTGACTGCTTTCCTTCCAACACCAGACTCAGGAACTCGCATTCTCCTTTTATCGTCCCTAACTCTTATGACCTCACTTCTTTCAAAAAGTTGATATATCGTTATATCAGGGCTAATCCCTCCATATTTCTATGTCGTCATGACTTCGACTATCCTTTGAGCTTGTACTTTTCCTATTGTCTCCTATTTATTTCTCCCAGGCCCATAAAATTCTACTCTTTCATCATTTCATTGTTTTGCTACTGCTCCAACTCGATGAGGGCAAAATTCTTGCCTGTTCCAGTGTCACACTCTTGAAATATGTATGTGCGTGAGTGGATGAGTGTGATTACCTAATTGTGATTACCTAATTGTGTTTACGGGAAAGAGCCCAAAGCTCGTATCTTCCCGTCTCCTGATCGCTTCCATTTTAGACTTAGTGATACTTATCGTACCTGTCCTTAAAACTATGGATTGAGATAGCATTAACTACCTCCTCGCTTAGCCAATTCCAATTATCAACTACTCTTACACTGAAAAAGTATTTCCTTACATTCTGCAAAGAAGTTTTCTTACGAAGCTTCAAACTATGACCTCTAGTTCTAGAGCCAGCCATATCGAAATATCGATCCCTATCCACTCTATCATAACCATGAAGGAATTTAAAGACTGTCACCATATCCCCCCTTACTCTTCTAGCTTCGAGTGATGGCAAGTCTAATTCCCTCAGCCTCTCATCATAACTGAGATTGCGTATTTCTGGCACCAGTTTCGTGGCATGTCTTTGAACTTTTTCAAGCTTAGCTATGTGCTTTTTCAAGTGCGGATTCCAAAAGGGGGCTGCATATTCGAGTTTTGGCCTCACATAGGTTACATAAATATTTCTAAACATTTCCTTGTCCATGTGCCTGAAGGCTACCCTTACATTTGATAAGAATGCATATGCTGCCCTTACTACGCCATTTATATGGTGTGTATGTGTTTGTGTGTGTGTGTACAGCCACTAGAGCAGTGAGCCAGCTTCACTTAGTGCCGGTTTCTACCTGGGATCAGTAGAGAGTTGTGGTTTCTGGAAGGGTATTCAGCCAAAAAGCTTTGAGTCAATACCAGTTTTAGTGTCTGAGAATCTAATAAAATATAACGACCCGATATGAACATGGAAAAATCGCCTTTCTTGTTAATCTTATTTTATCTAAATGTTTTTTTTTAGCGAGTGTTGGTAAAGTGTCTTTATAACTGTATAGAATATGCTGGACTTTTTCCGAATATGCAGATTGATTTTCGTAAAGGTTTGAGCACTTGTACTGTGCTTTTACAATTTCTACAGAATTGTATACATCATTGGACTTTGTTCATGAGGTATGCATGATTGGACTGGACTGAAGTGCTGCTTTTAATCATCTTAATTATTAGACCCTTATTTTTAGATTAAGACACTTTTGATGTTGGGGGATCTTCTCTTAGTATTATTATGCAATTTTTAAGTACATACATATACACATGGCCTCCTTCCTCCTTGTAAGGGGGTGGCCTATTCAAGGAACACCCATTCATCATGGTCCACACATATCTCAACCACTCCTCTTAACTCCTTGGGGATAAAGGGTTGCCATGTTTCCCCCATTTCTACCATGCTAGGGTCATCCACAACGTAGGCGGGCAAGGATTTTCTATGAGACCCGACAGCCGCAGCTGGTTTACCCCGCCTCTTCGTCACATGACAACTCCCCTCACACCCGTCCATCACAGTTCACTGAGCTAGCCAGTGCGAGTATTATGACTGAAAGGGTGGTGGTAGATGGACATAGCAGTGAATTCTGTAATATACTCCCAGGTGTTTCTCATGTACATTCATGACTTGTGGATAGATTTGGAAAACACTAGTTGCTTATGGTGATGATGGTATCTTATTTCCAGTTGTTCCATCCCTGAATATGAAACTAGCTGTTACTGAGTCTCTGAATAGAGATCTTGCTAAAATAGAGTGCTTGGTACAATAAGTGGGACATGAAGTCAAATGCTAATAATACGCAAAATACGATAATAAGCATGTCCAGAACTCTTGATCCATCACATGCCGATCTCTTGATGGATAACATTCCTTTGATATTATGTAAATAGTTCAAGATTTTTGGGATAACTTGCGATCAACTTATTCGTTGTTATTCTTCATCAGCTGCACATGAATTTGGTGTCTTGAGAGAGTCATTCAGGATTTTTGGTGACAAATCTATGATGATGCATTGTTTAATGCTTTTATATTTCCTGGTCTGGAGTCTTGTTCCCCAGTTTGGCCATCGGCTACAGATTATCAAATAGATTATGGGATAAAATTTTGCGTGCAGTTAAAGTTCTTTATCCTGAATTAGACACCGATTCGTGGTATAGATGTGTAGTTAGCTCGCTTTTGCTTGTTCTATAGAATTTATCACAATGCTAATGTTGCTTTGCGTCCGACTCTACCTTCATGGCTTCTACCGCCCTACAAGCATTACCAGGAATGAAACCAATGCCAATAGTTGTGAATTTTCGTTCTTTAGATTTATTACCAATCAGTATTCAAGAAGTATTATTCCATCTACCACTGGGATATGGAATGATTTGGCTAGCTATGTTGTTAAGTCAATGGAACTTCAGAAGTTGAAGTCAGGCACAAATTAATATTTATCATATAAGATTAAATGTTGATTTTTTAAAATTATATTGGGATAATTCCAGTATTGCAATATTTAGTTGCAGTACTATTTAAGTAGTAAAAGTAATTCAAACAGGTGATATAAACTTTTTGAGCAGATGGATAGCAGCTAATTATTTAAGCAGAAGACTTAATTTTATAACATTAGATCGAAGTTTCTCACTTAGGCCCGATTTCTTAAACAGTGTAAACCTAGGATACCATATTGTTAGTTAGCTAGACACACACACATGGATTTCATAAACGCATCTGACGCGGTTCTGTGTATGGCTAGGATCCCCCCATG